>CATIWK010219501.1:0-38712 GCA_949634005.1 Mallotus japonicus
AAAACATTGATATAATATTATTTTTCAATGATAAATTTATTCTATATATGATTTATGATCAATCCATACAATTTTTTATTTTTAAAAATATTGTAAATTTATTTTAAAAATTATTTCTTTTTATTCATAATAAAATTAAAAATATATTTAAACTTTATTTTCTTTCAATTTATTGTGGTTAGTTGAATAATATGTCACTCAATATAAGATCTTAGTATTAAAAATCCATATTATTTTTACGTTAAAGCATATATTTTAAACAATATTTGTTAGAATGGTGTAAAGTGTAAAAAATATGAAACACAGGGTACTAAAAAGTCAAAAAAAAAACCATGGAACTGATTTTGCAAAATGGTGAAACCACAGGGTACTAAATTGTACTTATCCCTAAAAATTATCATGTTACACTGTCATGTCACCTTCTTCATAAGACTATTGATCATAATTTTGTAAGGTTGAGTGTAAAAAAGTAAAAAAAAAAAGAGTAAAATTAGGGTCAACTTTTGTATAAAAAAGGTGGTGTGACAGTATGACATGACAATTTTTATCGAGTTGGACTGTAATTTGCTAACTCTGGTGTCACACATCATCTAAATTAGTTAGAATTATTTTGAGTAACTTTTTTGTATTATTAAAATCAATGTTTTATAGCAAAAAAGATACAAATTAAAGTTATGTAACAAAAATGAAATTTGAGACAAAGTTTTGTAACCTCCTGTACAATTAACTCGACATTAATAGGTAAATTGTATTTTTTACGTTACTAAACTTTATACTTTCTTACATATTGGTTTCAAAACTTCAATTTGTTTTTTCAATTGCTAACTTTAATTTATGTTTTATGGGAAAATATTTTGACATTGTCTTGTTAAATTCAAAGACATGACAACCAAAATAATTACGTCGTATGTCATGTTTTCATATGGTGGAGTTTGTTATCAATTAGTATGAAAGGTGAAGTACTTTGGCCATTGCGATTGTCACATCATTAAACTTACAGAAAAAATATAAAAGTACTTTATAAAACGTAAATTAAGTTAGATAATTTAAAAAATAAATTGAAGTTTTGTAATTAAATTAAAGTGCAACGTTTGGTGACCATCTATGTATTTTCCCCTAACATTAGCATAGTGTGAACTTTTGATACTTTCATTGTATAGTGTGAATTTTTTATACTTCCTTTAAGTGATTTGGCATTAAAATGATTATAAAATAGTAGATTCAAAAGTTTAGAAAAAAAAAATTCGATACCTCGAAGTGTTAATGTGTCTAACAATGGTATACTTATTGTACTTTTTCTATTAAAACATGTGAAAATTGATCAAAATAGATGCAAAACTCCTATTGGCTTGGTTTGAACTAGGCATGCTTGGAGAGGGAGTAATTCCTAAGACTAGCCCTCATTGAAGTTAGTCCTTTTATAGGTAGGGTTGTCTAGGCATGTGTTAAGGATCTTTTGTGTTTGAAGCAAATATTGAATTTTCTAATATTTTAGTTTAGTTGTTTGCGTTCTTACAAGAATGCTTTCAAATATGTAGCTATTTTTCAATAGCTCTTAGACTATTATCAATTATAAAACACATCACTTTGGTCAAATTTAGCACGTATATTGAAGGATTTTCAAAACATTTAACGAGTGAATGTCCATTTAGTTAATTTTTTTTTATTTTAGAGATAAATACAAAAAAGTACCTTGTGGTTTGACGCATTTTCACTTAAAAGCTTGTGGTTTTTTTCGTGACATTTAGAGGCATGTGGTTTTATTTTCTAACACTTTAATACCCTATCAACTAACATCATTATTATTTTGTAATAAAACTTTAATATAACACTCTTTTTCAATAATATAAATGTTTTAGATGTAATTTACCATCAATATAACTATTTAAATCCTTTTAAAAATATTACAAATTTATTTTAAAAATTATTTCTTTTTATTCATAATAAAATTAAAAATATATCTTTTTTTTATTCATTCATTAGTTAGTTGAATGCTATAATGCTTAGTAAATAATTTTACTATTAAAAATTCATACTATTTTAGTATATAATATATTTTTGACAATATTACTGAGTAGGGTACCAGAATGCACATAAAATCAAGTCATATACCCGTAAATGTTATGAAAAATACCACAGCCCTCAAAGTAAAAAGCGCTTAACCACAAGGTATTTTATTGTATTTTTCCCTTTATTTTATAAGTGATCAACAACTGGTTTGGCATTGTTGTGGGGCATCCAAATTTTAGAAATTTGAATTTGGAAAATTACATTGAAGTGTATGAGGTTTTTGTGTATCAAATACTTTAGTCCCTACATTTTCGGTAATACAACCTTTAGTCATTAACATTTGAAATACAAACAATACTTTAGTCCTTTCACTATGGTAACTTATTCATATAGTCACAAAACTTTGTACTTGGTTACATTTTGATTCTAAAACTTTAATTTGCTCTTTTAATTACCTAAATTTGATTTATGTTTCACAGAGAAGTAGCTTAACATTTTTTGGTCACCTTTGAGGATGTGGCAACCAGAATGGCCACATTCTATGCCACATTTCATCTTGTTGAGCTTGTCATTCGTCCTAACCATCCTAACAATTTACTCTACTGTTCATATTAAATTGATGATAAGTTTTGTCAAATAAAAACATGACATATGACGTGGATATTCCAATGGCCACATCAATCAAATTTTGCTTGAAAATATTAGGGTGCTTCATTGTGAAATACATATTAAAGGTAGATAATTAAAAAGAAACTTGTTAGTTTTAGAATCAAATTGTGATAAAGTATATAGTGTAACCATCCATGAATTACCCATTTTATTAGGTTAATGTACTTTTTAGCAGTCATTATGTTGTGTATTAAGGGCCAAAGTGGTTGGTAAAATTGTTCATAAAGGATTGAAATATTGTCTAGTATAAATATTAAGGGACTAAATATTGTGTATTTATTTACATATACAATTTGGTGGGGATGGTATGTTAGTCATTTCATCTCACTAATAGTTATATGAATGATTTTTATTGTTGGGGATTGAAGAAAAGATTGAAAAATAAAGAGAGTTGAAGGAACTTACGAGTTTCTCCCGTCGATAATCCCAAGATCAATAGGAACTTAGTACACACTAGTTTAATAGGAACCACACTATTGGAAAGCTATTGTGTTCACAACCTAAGTATCTTATTTGCAAAGAAAACAAGAGATTTTTTTTTTCTTCAGGGAGACTTTTTTTTGTTTTTTCTTTTTTATTTCTCGTACACATGTATCGGAACCAATTTTTTTTTAACGTTAAATCACTCTTTCTTTTAGTGGGAGTTGTGGAGTTGTGGGTGGATAATGTAACTGCCAATAACAGTTACCACTGCTCATCCACTCTCCTATAGATCTTATATAATTAAATCAAATGTAATTATATTGTAAATGGATCCTAGTTGATCCATCATGGGCGACCTGGTCCATATTATAGTAGCTAATATTTTGGAAATGTGAGGAAGAAAGTGTTTTTTGAGCTAAACCTCAAGGTTCTTTGTAATTTTCTCATTGACTTTTCATTTGATTTAATTTTTTACTTTTGCTTATAAAACCTGCTGTTTGGAAAAGTATGGTTTACTTTGCTTCTTATAAGAGATAGAGTCCAAAAAATAGTTATAAATAAACATATAAAAAAGTGAAATAATGTGAAAAAAAGCAATGCCAAGCTAATGTTCAGTTTGTTTGCAATCTTGAGTATAATCTAAATAGGTTTTAACAATTTCTTTAAAGCAATGGCAAATAAAAGAACAATTTTTTTTTTTTTTTGCTTTGCTTTTGAGTTGTATTAGAAAGATTGTAAAATTCATATAAACATTCATATGCGCTCATTGATGCTTGATGAATTGTCCTATGACATCTTCTATTTTATTTTTTTTTTAAATAATTTATTTTGCCTATTGGGACAACAGATGGCAAAAATTATCTCCACGTCCACCCTATGTTTCTTCATTCAAATGCCACTTCACATAAATGGGCTTTTGGTGGTATGTATCAACAATGTATTCTTTGGTTCCATTTCTTATACTTGGTTGTTGATGAATGTAAATATGCAATAAATGTACCCATCACTATCTTATTCCTCTTCTTTTTGCAGCCATAGCAGAATTGCTTGATAATGCAGTTGATGAGGTAACCTTAGCTTGAAGTAATCTGTTTCCTTTTTGTCCTTTGCATGTTGCAAGAAAAAGTATTACAAATTGACAAAGCATATTCAAGAGGATATCTTTTGTTGCATATAGGGGTGAAACAATGGTGGGGCTGTGGATAGCTATTAGAATATAGAGAGATTATGAGAGTGAAAGGGATGTTAAGCATAGGACTAAGTTGGATATGTGTAAAAATAAAATTCACAAGTAGTGTTATGCTATTGGATTTCAACATTCTATCTAAAATCAAATGGGGATTTATATTAAAATGCAATTTGATAGATGTTGGCTGTTGGGTGGTAAGAAACATGCTTTAAGATTCATTGTGAAAGGATGAGAATAGATGAAATGGACAAGTGTACGACATGATTCCAATTATTAGATAGGTTAAAGAGAAATTTCTAAAAGAGCTTGCTTGCACTAGCAATAATGTGTTAAACAATTAACAAACATGCTTAAATGCTACGATAGATGTATTGGAAATGAAAGGATTTGTTAAGGAATGCAAGACTTTGCATGCAGTTAGTAGACACGCCTACTAAAGAAGAAATGGTGAGGGCATGCCATTTTAGACAAACAAAAGCTGTAGTATGGAAGGTCAAGCATGCTGAAGTCACAAGAGAAGGGGAGAAGAGTGGTTTGGTTGGGGAGGTGTTCAGTTAGACATAGGATAATTTGTTTCTTGATGAACTATGATTTAGCTGTACTTGTTATCGTAATTGTTTTTTGATTTTGGAAGCCCTTTTCTGCATGTTCTATCATTGGCAAGCAGGCTACGGGGCTTAAATGAGGGGAAATTTTTATGGCATATATATCATGTTAGCTGTGCAATGAAGAGATCTGTTAAATTTGTGGGACTGTGAAGCCCTAAAACCTAAGTAATTGCAAACGAACTAAATTTGCATCTTCAAAACTCCTGGATGAAATTACAGTTAGCATAAAGTAAAAATTAGATAGTGCTGTAGATATTACAGGTTTTAAAAGAAGAATTTTCTTGACAAAATGTTTGCCTGTGCTATTGCTCTAACAGAGGACAGCTTTTTGTCTTTGTTTGGTGGTTTTAGAGGGATGTCTTTAGTTGATGTTCAACAGAATAAAAAATCCCTCGTTGTCCTACTAATTATTCTTCTTTCAATTGAGTTTGTGTTCGTTTTTAGTGTGTTTTTCTTTCGGTGATAATAACTGTCTTAATAAGTTTTTGTTGTGTTAAATATGGTCTTTCTGATGTCTATTTATCAAGGCAGTATGTTATTTTTACCATCTATATGGGATGATAATCTGATTATAACTTTGTGCTTCGCGTATCACTTTTCATTTCCTTTTTGTTTTATTAAATAGATCCAAAATGGAGCCACTTTTGTCATTGTAGATAAAACCTCAAGTCCAAGGGATGGAAGTCCAGCACTGTCAATTCGAGGTATGCAGTACTTATTAATCATCAGTAATATAAAATATATCTGGATAAAAGAACCACCTAACTCTTGCCCAAACTTGATGCTTTGCAACTAGATGATGGTGGTGGAATGGACCCTGAAGCAATGAGGCGGTGTATGAGTTTTGGGTTTTCAGATAAAAAATCTAAATCAGCTATTGGACAATGTACATTCTCTTCATGCATTCTACAAATTTGTAATTTTCTTGTTCTATATTTTACTGACAGAACACTGATATTTCAGATGGTAATGGCTTTAAGACAAGCACCATGAGACTTGGAGCAGATGTTATTGTTTTCAGTCGCCACTTGCATGATAGGTTTGACTGCAATGCTGAAATCAATATCTGTTTGTGTGACTGAATATAAATTTTACAATTGCTTTATTTGCCATGCGATTGTTATTGCATATCTTATGTTCTATTTCATCATTTTATAAATTGTTAAGTTCTTACACAAACATTAATTATGGGGAGACATTAAATTTCATTCTTACTTGTCTTGTTTATTACTTTGAACTTTCTTTAAGAATATATAGGAGAATTTATATGGAAAAATATCTTGGGGTGTTCTTTTGTCAGTGAGTTATTTTCTAAAGGTCACTTGTTAATTGATGTTTCATTCATCCTTCTACTATGAGTCCCATTTTTTGGAAAAATCAATTTGGGGAAATTTAAGTTTCTGACTGAAAGTTGGGACTTGTTTCCGGGGAAAAACTTTAGCGAGGCATGTATTTGTCCTTATTTTCATTGTGGTGCTATGAGTTGTTGGATAGAGCAGATCGTTCACGTTTTTAAGGGTCAAATTCTGTATCTCGTATATATTATTAAAAACCTCGATGTGTGCAAAGTACATACTTATGTCCATTCTATTTCAGAAAATAGTTTGAATTTTATTATAAAGTATGTGCATATGACTGAAGAACAAATGGCAATAACATGAGAACCATAATACAAGCACAACTCCATGCTTGGATCATTATTGTTTCATGTATCTGTTCTTCTTGTTTAAATGTTTTCTGATACCTTATTGTTTTATTTAAAAAGCAGGGTGCTCACTCAAAGCATCGGACTTCTCTCTTATACTTTTTTGACACAAACAGGCTATGACCGGATAGTAGTGCCAATGGTCAGTTTCTTTGATTAAGCTGTGCTCAATATGCTTTCCGATTCTTGCCTTCCATATTTGAGAATGTTTGCAGAAAATTATAAATAGAAACTTTCTAAAAGTCATTTTATCTCTATGTATGGCATGTATATGAAGTGTGTCATGCACATGCAACCACTTTCCATCTTGAAGACCATACTTCCATTGAAAGAGATGTGAAGATCAGGATCATATAGAACAAAAATTGTAGAGAAATAAGTTTATTATGTCAAGATTTATTTGAATCATGGGGTGAACACTAGTGAGGTTTCCCTTAAATTCTTGTGTAAAATTTTCCAACATTTTGGTTTCTGCATATATAAGCTGCTTGTGGTGTGTTTTACTCTTGTTCTTTATTTTGTGCTTCAAGAGCCAACTTATTAAGAGCTTGTGCTGTTTTCAGGTTGATTATGAGTTTAATTCAGAAACTGGCAGTTTGGAAATTACACATCGCTGTGGTAAAGAGCATTATATGTCCAATCTTTCTTTGCTGTTACAGTGGTCTCCATATTCAACAGAGGATGAGCTTTTGAAGCAAGTAATTTTCTTTTGCTTTTCCATTGACATCAGTTTGTTGCTTTTACAAGTTTCACTTCTTTCTGATGCACATGTATGGATAAATATGTGCATGTGCTTACATGCATGCTTTTATGATGAAGTCTGTTCTCAATAATTTTATTAGTTTTATTCTAATGATATAAAAATATGAGCTGCTTTTAGTGTTGGTTAATATATATAACATTTTGTAGCACGGCCCTCCCTCTAAAAAAAAAAGGTCATTTGAATCCTTTTTTTTTTTTTTTTGAGGAAAGAAACCCTCTTTTGAATGCGTTATCATTTCAATGCCACTAAGGAACAGGGAAAATAGACATGAAGTGAGTAGGTCAAAATTGATAAAGAAGCTAATGTTGAGAATTATAAATTTAAGTTATCCACCCTTTTGGGAAATGAAGGAATCATTGAATTACATTGAACAGAAGTCATCCACCCTGAATTTCTGAAAAGAAAATGAAAAAATCTTTGAGAAATGCATGTCTTGCATTATGACACATGGACAAGGCTATGCATGGCTGGCATGCGTCCTATAGGCCTAAGGGCACTGGTATCTTAGGTGCTGTATATTTCTATATATTCCAATTTTGGTTAAAAATCAATAAGGATACAAGGCACTTTTGAACAGAAGCAGACGGGTGAAAAAAATTTCACAATACCTTGGAGCATTCCAATTGTCACAATTCATAATGTTTTCCCTCTAGTCTCTACAAACTTCTATTGATTTTTATATATAATCTGCAGTTTGATGACATTGGATCACATGGCACAAAAGTTATAATCTATAACTTATGGTTCAATGATGATGGGATTGTGGAGTTGGACTTTGATACAGATCCTGAGGTTGAAACCTTTCTTGTCTCTCCGTTATGTGTTTCTTTCCAATCATTGTTTATTGCTATTACTCTTAATCAATTTATGTATGTGTTGCATTGTAGGATATTCGTATTAGCGGTGACATAAAGAAAGTGGAGACAATTGCTGCTTGGAGGAAGATTAATGAACAGCACATTGCCAATCGATTACGTTATTCCCTACGAGTAAGTTTGTAAAAGGATTCATTATGCATTGAAATTTGTCCATGTGTAAATGCGCTAATATATCTGTGCATGCATGTGCAAGTAAATATGATTGATTTTTTTTTTCTTACAGGCGTATCTATCTATCTTGTATTTGCGGATACCTGAAACATTTAAAATAAAATTGCGGGGAAGAACTGTTGAGCATCATAATCTTGCTGACGATCTCAAATTTCAAGAATTCATCATGTATAGACCTCATAGTGGTGGAATTGCAGAGGTCGTTATTTTGTCACATAACTTTTCCTTCTTCAGTTAATGTCTTTAGTATATTGGAACAAAGGGTGAACAAAATAATGGCAAATATGCATCACTGGGCTCTGTTAATCATTATCTCTAAATCAGCAACTTTTATTTGCATCGTTTCTTGTTACTGTTAAAAAAAGGAAAGAAAGTTGGCCCAACTAATATCAGGTGTAAAGTGGATAAGTTTGTGTGTATATGCACATGTTCATTTGGGTTTATGATTGAGATGAATCATTTTAGTGGTAATTCTTACTGACATTTGAAGTTGGGGTGGAATACAGAGGATATAAGATGATTTCTTCTGTGAATCGGATAATTTTGTTTTTGGAAAAGACATGATTGACACTAATTATGGTTTAATTATGCAGGGTCAAGTAATAACTACGATAGGATTTCTAAAAGAAGCTCCGCATGCCAATGTTCACGGTTTCAATGTCTACCACAAGAATCGGCTAATACTGGTAACTGCTTGTTTTTTAAATTTCTACCTTTCCTCAAGTGGTTGTGGCAAACTTTTTAAGTCTTTCTTTCCCTTGTGTTGCAGCCATTTTGGTCAGTTGTGAATAACTATGGAATGGACAGCAGGGGTAGAGGGGTGGTTGGTGAGAACTAAGAAGCACTTAAAGCACTCTTTCCACAAGCATCTTATTTGATTTTCCTGTTTTTTGAGATCAATTTGTTGGTCAAAATTGTGATGAAAGCATGATATTTATGTTTACTTAGGTGTTCTGGAAGCAAACTTTATTGAACCAACACATGATAAACAAGATTTTGAGAGAACTTCCCTTTTTCAGAAGCTTGAAGTTCGCTTGAAGGAGATGACATTTGAGTACTGGTAAAACATAGCACACTAAAAGTTTTCCCATTAATTTTAAAATTACTTATTAGTTCTCTTCATGGTCAATAGTGATTTGCCTAACTGAAAACAATTAGGGTATGTTAAAACACTGCGAGGATCTAAATTTTGTTTTGAATGTGCACCATGATGTGTTAGAAAAAGCTATTGCATAGGGTCATGCTTTCAATTTTTATAATTACTTGGCTTTATTCAGCCTTTTTTTTTTCAATGGAATTTATCTTCTATGTTCATCACATGTGGTGGCAATTGCTTCTAGAAACGAACATGTGGTTTATAGTATAAGCTTATGTCTGATAGCAAATTATTGAACTTTGACAGGGATTATCACTGTGGACTAATTGGGTACCGGGTAAAGAAAAAGCATCCAGCACAAGGGTCTAAACAGGACTTTTCACTTGGTGTGGCATATGGTGGAACAAAGCCTGTCAAATTGAGTCAAAGTTCTCCTGTTGGCAGCAGTACTAAAGTGCCATCTGCTGCAGGTAAAAAGTCTTTTAGTCTGAATTTAAAAGTTGGCACTTTGTCATCATGGAGCTTACTGATCTATTTTGCAACATAACCTTATATTGGGAAAGGATTACAAACAAAAAGGAAAGAACGCAATGATATGGTAGATCTTGAAAATGTGAAAAGGCAGGCAAAGGCTGGGGTCAAAGCCACTGTTTCAGGCCAGAGCTTGGGAGCACAGGTCCGTCTATAAGCAACCTGAAGTGTAATTGATTCTGAATGAATTCTAGAAAATTTTTCATTGGCAAAAATCTTTGACTTGAAAATTTTATTTGGGGTTGTCTTCAACAATGATTTTGATGTCATAGGTCCAAACACACAGAAATGTGGATTATTTTTAAGTGCTTACATTAAAAAAAAAAAAAACTTAACTTAATGCATGCTTGTGCACATTAACTAATAAAATGTAACTATTTTTTTAGTATTTTCTACTGTACGGAATTAAAAAACCATTTAGCTGGTGTCTTTCATCCTTGTTTCACCTTTTCTTTCTATTTAGTTCACTTTTCCATGCTATTTTAAGCTGATTAGATCTTGCAGTTCATACACTTCAATTTATTAAGTTCTCTTGTTTGCATTTCATCATATTGTCTGTCAAGAATCCATTGCTATGCTAATTTAACATGAATTTTTTTTTTTTTAATCATTTTTGGATAGCCTTTGGATATTGCAAACCAATCGAAACACCAGAACCAGGAGGCTGTAAACTTGCAGCAGGAAAACAAGAGACTCCAAGCACAGTAAGTATATTAGAAGATTGTTTTGTACATAAGCACTTTGTTTTCATTAGCTAGCTAGCTTAATTAATTATATTTACACTTTGGGAAATGAGAATTAGGTAGGCTGGTTGGGTAAAATTTTCTAAAAATAAAGGTATGCAGGTAGAGAAAGGTAAGGTAGCGGATTCAATTGTGTTTTGTTCACCTGCAAGGGATAGTTGATGGTTTATTATTCAAAAATGGAAAATGATATTATGTAAGAAAGACCTGCCTCCTCTACCCACCAATTTTTGGTGGGTTGAAAATTGGAGGATTTGCAGGTTCTATATAACCTTATTAAAAGTTAAAACTGCTATTTACCACGCCTCCATCCAAACATAAGTTTTGCGGCCGTGTTAGGTTGAGTGATTGTAATAGTTCTGAGCCATAGAGTGACATTTTGTCAAGGGTTTAGTCTCCCATGCTTGAGTAGTTAGATCATAATTTGGACTGCCTAAATTAATGACTAAATTAACGAGTAGTCAGATCACCTTGTTCTCTTGCTGCAATGGACTAGCTTTTAACTAAATGCATGTTTAACATCAATATATAATATTAATATAGAGTAGCAATGACTCTTGCACTATAGATCTTGAGGAGCTTGTGTCATGTTACAAGTTCTTATGAAATATCCATTTACATTTTTATTTTATTTTTTTCAGATGCCTGGAATATGAGAAAACAGAAAAAGAACTTGATTTGAAGGTATATAGCACCAGCCATCATTTTTTCCTTCTAATATTTCTGCTGCAAAAACTATACATTTTGCACTTTGTATACTTAATACTGTCCAAACATTGAAGCATTTCTCGAGATAGTATTATTTTTTACAGCTTCATGGAGTTACAGAGATGATTTGCTTGCATATTTTAAATGTTTGAACGGTGGAGTAACTCCAATTCAAAATTCACGCTAGTGCATTGCTTTTGGTCTGTCATGGGTCAAATTGAACATTCAAGCATTGCATGCATTCTAGCATTATCAGAATAAATGGAATCATCTGAATTGTGCCAATCTTTTATTATTCTTGCAGGTAACACAGCTTAAAAATGAGATCGAAGAAGTCAAACAGGAGTATGACAGACTTATGGCTGAACTAACATCATTGGATTTGATTAAGGAAGAAAAGGTTGTAAATACGTAGATTCTGTCCATCCGTACCATTGCGTCGATTCTTTAATTTGTAGAGGTCCCTGTTGTATATGCATCTTGGAGGATGGAGACATCTATAGCACAGTGTTTTACCCCTTGATAGGGGGTTACAACGGACCGGTCAACATATAATCAACAAACGCTGAGGAAAGAAAGCAAGATCAAGTGTAATCATTGGTCATCAGCCGGTTAGGCTAATTTTGGTTCATAGGAGGACCTGAGTTACTCATCTTCTCGAACGTCTAGAAGTTGTAGGTTAGCAAACAGAACTGATCCAGTGTAATCACTTTTGGAGCTGAGTACTGAAATGTACATGTTGCTGTAATTTCAATGCTCAAAAGAAATTATTCCTTCTGTACTTGCAGTACCGAACCGCACACAGTCAACGGTCACAATTCCATGGTTTTACTCAACATTAGTAGTCCTTGAATTGACTCTAGAGTTGGAAATGAAACGTAAATTTTCTAGGATTTTTCGGTAAATGAGAATTTTGAAATTAATCATATATTGTCATATTTGAATAGCTTAAATTTTAGCAGAATGCCAATTAAATTGTATTTAGTTATCTCTAAACTTTACAAAGAAACGTGATGCATATTTCACTTAAAAAGGGAACCAATTTTATTTTTCTTATTTTGTTAAGAGGCATATAATTTCTTTGGAATAAAAAAAGTTCAATTTGTAAAGTTATGTATCACGAGAAAATTGCTACCGTCCGAAAATTCTTGACAGCTTCTAAGGCCTGTGATGCATGTACAAGGTCGAAAAATTAGGTCAAGGCAAGCAAATGTGGGCTGCTTGTTGCCTAGGACAAGAAAAGTGCCTAAGAGCTTGTGGGAAGGCTCTAGAATGTGCTAAAGAGTTGCGAAAAAATGGCTAAAGGCTGTGTGCTGTCAGTCATGTCAAAACTTGTCCGGAAACTTCCCACCAAAGAGCAAGGGTGACCAGCCTTCCGGAAGCTTCTCTTGCAGGCTGCCTACTCAAGGAAACTCTACTTGATTCCGGAAAGTTCTCATGCTGCCTACCTATATAAAATCTTGTACATATATTAAGTTAGACTCTAGAATATTCTCATGTCTTTCATTGTAGGAAGCTATGTAAAATATCTATAGAAATATCTAGATCAAACAATTGTAGCCACACATTGAGGAGGTGCAAAAGCCTCCCCTCTCATTTGTAAATGATGATGAGAAATTTAATAAAGAGCTCACACTTTTACAAGCTCAAGTGCTCATCACTCACCCTAAATTCATCTTAAACCTCTTGTTGCCTATTTTGCTCACCCATCTTCTGCTCACATTCAACTCTAAGGCTTACTTAGTTCATCAATCGGCGAGCTCAACGATCAAATGGACAACATGATCCACGAAAATTTGGAGATCACCAAGGCCGCCAAATCCATGATCGAGGAATTTGGTAGGACCTTTAGGGGAGAACTACAATCCCTATCTCAAGAGTTTGCCAACCTACGCAAGACTCTCCAAGACGATGTATGGGAGCTTCGTAGGGAAATGGATGCCATTCGTCAAGGCAGTCCACCCTTGACAAGCACTATCGCTATAAGCACTTCAACCTCACATGGCTTGAAGGTCTCGAAACCAGCCATGTATTGTGGTGCGCGCAATGCAACGAATGTGGAGAATTTCCTATTTGGCCTTGAGCAATACTTCAAAGCTATGTGTGTTGCTGATGACTTCACCAAGATTAGCAATGCTGCCATCTTCCTTAGGGACATTGCCTAGCTTTGGTGGAGGCGAAAACACACCGAAAGGGAGAAAGGGCTTTGCATAATCAATACTTGGGAGCAGTTCAAGGCTGAACTCCGTTAACAATTTATGCCCCACAATGCCAATGATGAGGTGCTAAGTAAGCTACGACGCTTAAGGCAAATTGGTAGCATCTCGGACTACGTCAAGGAGTTCACAACCTTGATGCTTGAAGCCATTGACTTGTCCAATCACCAACTCCTTTTTAGCTTTAAATATGGGCTAAAGGACTGGGCAAAAATGGAGCTAGATTGTAAGGAAGTCAAGACCCTCGAAGAAGCTATTGCCGTTGTGGGAGTCCATTTACAACTATTCTGCCCAAGCCAAGGGAAAACAACCCAACTCTAGTAAAAGTGGGGGAGACGTGGAGACGTCTTCAGATGAAGATGAAAGACACTCTAGATCGGGACATAAGGACTCTAAGCACAAGGAGTCCAACCACCAAAAGCCCTATGGTGGAAACTCCAAACAAGGTAAGGGTCTCTCAAACAAGGGCGATGCTACTAAGCCTTCAAGGCCTTACTTCTTATGCAATGGGCCACATGGGATGCGAGAATGTCCAAATCGGGAAACCATCAATGCCATTGTGGCAGAACTAAAAAAAAAGTCCCGTGAGGAACCTCAAGCCGCCCTAGGTTCCTTACAACTTTGAGACGATTCAAAGCAAGACAGTGGCAATCTTACTGCGATGAACTTCCTCCCTAACACACAGCTCGCGGGAGCGAAGCACCAAGGCTGGCAAATGTTAGTCAAGGCCACCATCAATGGAACAACATTGATGGCCATACTAGACACAAGCGTTGATGGAGTCTACATGGCGAAAGAGTTGGCCAACAAGATTAGCTTGCCATACACCAAGACCACTGCCTATGCCGAAAGTTTGGGTTCTAAGTTTTCCATCGTAGGTAAGGCATACAAGGTGAAAATTTGCATCAGCCAATGGGAAGGCAAGATCGACATCCTCATTACTTCGATTGACAAAAAGCAACTATGCTTGGGAATTGGCTTTCTACATGCCGCGAAAGCCATCATGGTTTCATATGCCAATGTCTTATTTTTCACATGAAAAGATGGGGTGATTCAAGTGCCCATTGAAGTGGAGCCAAGCAAAAGACGAGGGCTCTTCGGCATTTGACTCTTAGAGGCACAAGGCACAAAGGCGTCAAAGGTTACGCCAACAAGGAAATCAACTTGCGAAGGCCTGCGAGGAGCCTCCCAAACGCACCAACAATACAAAGCCCTAAAGCACCAAGCTCAAAGCGCAACGAGGGCGTTGTGAGCTCAACTGGGAAAGGGTGTTACGGTCTGAAAATTCTTGATGGCCCCTAGGCCTGTGGTGCATGCACAAAGGCAAAAAATTAGGCCAAGGCAAGCAAATGTGGGCTGCTTACTGCCTTAGACAGGAAAAGAAAAGTGCCTAAGAGCTTATGGGAAGGCACTAGAATGTGCTAGAGAGTTACGAAAAAATGACCAAAGGCTGTGTGTTGCCAGCCATGCCAAGACTTGTCCGGAAACTTCCCACTAAGGAGCGAGGGTGACCAGCCTTTTGAAAGCTTCCCTTACAGGCTACCTACTTAAGGAATCTCTATATAGTTCCGGAAAGTTCCCATGCTACCTACCTATATAAAATCTTGTACATATATTAAGCTAGACTTTAGAATGTTCCCATGTCTTCCATTATAGGAAGCTATGTAAAATATCTATAGAACTATCTAGATCAAACAATTGTAGCCACACATTGAGGAGGTGCAAAGGCCACCCCTCTCATTTGTAAATGATGATGAGAAATTTAATAAAGAGCTCACACTTTTACAAGCTCAAGTGCTTATCACTCACCCTAATTTCGTCCTAAACCTTTTGTTGCCTATTTTGCGCACCCATCTTCTGCTCATATTCAAATCTAAGGCTTACTTAGTTCTACTTGACACGCAATGTAAACTAAGTGCTGTGTGCATTGGCTAACCTCTAAGCCTAAGTGTGTGACACAATGCTATCAAATTTTGCTCATATTGTGATATTCAATCATGTGTTAGTGCAGTACAACTTCGAGCTCATCATTGCTTATGTAATTTGGAAGATGCAGTTGAAAGTTAGTTATCTTGCTTACTCTTTACTATCTAAATAATGATTCTCTATGGAAATGGTTGTGGGAGTTTCAAATTGTTCCTAAAATTAAAGTATTTTGATTGGTGGGTTTTGCATACTTATCTTTTAATTTACACTAATTTATTTATGAGAAGAATGTTGAATTCTAATATATGTTCCCCTATCAACCATATGCTTTTCATGTGTCTTCATGCTAAAGCTACTCGGGTTGCTTCTAACTATTCATATATTTCTCAAGCTATTGTATTTCAGTCTGCAGATGATTGATTGGTGGTTCAATATCATTAAAAAAAATTTTAATATAGATCAAACTTGTCTTCGAGTAGCTCAAGTGACAAAAAATATGGACATTCAGATGTAGCTTAAGTGAAAAAAGATGTGAACACCCAAATGTAAAGAGTAGTGTTTGAACCGTATATGTCTGAAACTTTTTGTATATATACTTTGTTGCCCTATAAGGTTGCATTTATCATACTCTTTCCTTTCTTCAATTCAATTAGAGGTTAATTGTTAATGTAAATGAACATTTCTAATAAATTAATCCTAAAATAGCTTATCAAAATTATAAAAAAACCAAAAGAAGCGATAATTGCGGAATTTAAATCCTTCAAATTTTTATTTGTTTGAGTGTGAAAATAAATTATGAATATAGTCCACGTAATAAACGTCCTAGTTTCTTTGGGGTAAACTCTAGCTGAAATCTTGAATATTTGTTGGACCATATGAAAAAAAAAAGAAGGAATATTGCTGTTTCTGAATCGAAATATAACATCAAAATTTATTTGAAACTTATTTGAATCTTCATTTGGATAGCTAGATTAATTCTTTATGTTTTTTTTTTTCTCAAAGATAGATTTTCATTCAACCAAAGAAAAAACTTACATCAAGATGGAACTAAAATTACAGCCAAACAACAACTAAATATCATGGGTTTTTCAGTCAATGGCTACCCAAAGCTACAAACAAAGTTTCAAACTCTAAACAGATAATATTAGAAGCAAATATTAAGGAAATACCACCTACAATCTGAGCAGTCATCGGAAAATGCTCTGTTTCACCTGGAACAGCATTTGTTAACTTGTCTAGTGGTTGGTTTTGTAATAATCCTGACACCCTTTTATATTTTCATTTTGGTGATTTCTTAATATATTTTATTTGTTAAAAAAAACTCAATATTTAGGATCAAGTTTGGATTAGTTAAATTGCATTAATAATTATATTAACTTGAACAATTGCTGGCATTAAAGTCTGAAAAGTCGCATTTGAAAAAATTCACTCTTTTTAACTCTCTCAATTCAATGAAAAATCAGGACATCAATAAGTTAATAGTTCGGTTTTACCTTACCTTCCCACGCATTGATAAAAAAGTTACAAAAAAAAAAAAGCGATGGGTACGGTGTGATCAGAGTGCGAACTGCAATTGTGCAACCACTTGCATTATATAAATGGAAAAGTATATACATTACTGAAAGAAAAGAGATAAAAGCTCCAAAACTGTAGCCAACTTGCATGCAATTTATATATATATTTTTAATTATTATCAAAGAAATTTATAGTTCTTTAATGTTCGGGCAGCAACTTGAGGCTTGCCCGGTCGAGATGATAACCAGCCCGCTGCCCCTAAACCCTAACACCAAAGATTTGCCCTAGAGCATCTTTGAGCCTTTAAAATCTCCACCACCAATATCTCTCTTTTGCATACATTGCTAAGCTAGCCTCCATCTCTTCCCTCTCTCTTCTTCTTTTTTTTCTAACTTGTCTACCCTCTTTTCAATTATCCTTTTTTGCTTAACATAGTTTTTGTTGTCAATAACTTTTTTTTTTTGGGTGTTGTTAATGAAATCTTGTCTCCCTGATCTATAACGTGTTTTAGTTCATGGGAGATTCTTGCCTGCATCAGGTGCATACGTGCTATATTTAGACGAGTAATGCGTAAAATTTATTTAGATCAAAGTTTGTTTTTTATGAAAAAAAAGTGTTATATATGTGCAAAAAACTTCCATCCGCATGTGAACTAATGATGAACAAGGCGGCCATATTTTTGCATAAATAGAATTAAGAAAGAAGTATGTATAGAGATATATATACTCTTGGCAGTGTCCATGAAGGTTGTTGTGGCTTCTCAAGATGTACCCATCAACCTTATTAGACTTTGCATATATGCATTTTATTATCCAAATTTGTGTCTTTTTTTTTTTTATTTTATCTTTTCCTTTTGATAGGGATAATGTGTTGTTCTTTAAATCTTGCCCTTGAACTTGATGGGTTACTCCTAATGAATATGAAGAAAACATTAAACATTTTCATTTTTTTGGTTGAATTTCTCAAAATAATTAAATAAAAGTGTAAATTCAATTGTCGAGGACTTTTGGTTCATATATAGACCATTCACAAGGAGACAATGGGCTTATGGGTGTTGCCTATTTGCCCAGAAAACGACTAGAGTTGAAGAAGAGATAAATTAAGACTCTTCTTTGTAAATTTGAAAAAATAATAATAATAAAATTTGCCAATATCATGTACATTATACCAACTAATGAATATGTGACATATTATTTTAAATTTTTAAACTTAATTAATTTAAAAAGTAATATAATATTCTAAATATTTTATCAAATATTTACGAATTATATATTAAAATAATGAGTCCAATAATTCAAGTAAGTATTAATCTTTTAGAAGTTGCAACAATACAAAAGAAGAGTCTAATTTTCAGTTAATAAATGAAACTGAAAAGGAGTTGTCCATGAGTAGTCTCAACATTTGAAACTAACATAGTAATATTTATGCAAACAACAAATGAAAAAAAAATTTGGAAGCAAATAATAAACCAATATAAATTGAAAAAATTTATACACTTCAAATTTACAAATTCAACTTAATAATGCCTATTTCTATTTGAAGTGAACCCATAATCAGTTTGTTTTACTTGGCGCCTGGGCTTTTCTCTAATGCCAGCAAATGATACACATTTATGTTCATCGGCCCTAGACCATAGTCCAAGAATAGCATTGGATTTGGGGGTTCAAATATCTTTGGAAGTGGGAATGACTAATTGGGGTTGAAATGCCACAAATGTTGACAAAATTGACATATTAATGAAAGAGAGATCCATCCAAAATGTTGGCAAGTGATGCGACCATTGGCGTGCTTCTCCATAAATAACCCTTCTATGTGAATGGAATGTGAGATATTTAGGTATATGTAACTTACAAGACGCACATTCAAAATCATTCTAATTCTCATATATATATTCCATTCAAAACCATTTTAAGTAAAACAAAACAGAATTAAAGCTCTATATCATGTCAGATTTCATCCAAGATCGGTTAGTGTTTAAGTTAAAAAGTCCAATAGATATATAGATACAAGTAAAAAGTTAATTCAAGCTCATATATTGGTGAAGTTACATTTTACATCTCACAGTGTAATACATCTGCAACCCCTAAATTTAGTACTGTTTATCAGTTGATGAGTCCGGATATATTAAACTTATTTTTTATATATAAATGAACAATAAAAGGTTATACTAAACAAATCTAAATATTTTGGCAAAAAAAAAAAAATCTAAATATTGATATTCACGAACATTCATGAACATTCATGAAAATTTGCATTACATGAAATTCTAAACAACATTCCAATTTGACGGGCCCATGAATGAACTGCCTAAAAAACTTGTACCTGGAATTCAGCCAATTTCTGACTGTTGACACTACATGATCAAGCCTTATAGCAAAGCAATATTGTAAAGAAAAGAAAATTATACAAACATGAAGAAGCCCTTTAAAATGGAAAGGAAAAAAAAAAAAGAAATTATGTTCTTAAGCCATTGTATTTTGTATGGATTCTGTATCTTGCAAATGGAAAATGCAAGTTCTTGAAATTTGCCTGTCTTGTGAAGTAACCAATGCCATGGAGTTCACTTTCCAATATTCACCATTCCTTCTCTTCTCTTCTCCATAAACCACCCAATTCTCTCCTCCTCTTCTTTGTTCAATTCCACCATTAATATTGTCCAAGGTCGATATTGTCACTCTTCTCCAGTTGCACCAGATTCTCACCATCATGTAAAGCATCACCAAGCAAATTAGTGTGGAAGTAAAGACAATGGCCACTATAATACCCACAACAGCAGTGTTTGAAAGGTTTTTTTCTTCTTGACCCCTTGATTCTAAGCATGATGCTAATGGTGGGCCACATAGCTTGTCATTACCCATGAAAGAACTAAGTGGGAATCCTGAAAAAGTTGAAGGAAGCTGGCCCTGCAGATCATTATTTGACAGGTTTAGCATGTGGAGGCTTGTCAGCTTTGCTAGTGAAAATGGTATTTGTCCTTGCAGGTGATTGAAAGAAAGATTCAATCTTTCTAGTTTCATTAGATTTCCTAGAGAAGATGGTATCTCACCCGACAGAGAATTCTTGCTGAGATCCAAGATT
The DNA here is from genome assembly GCA_949634005.1 of Mallotus japonicus. Classification (NCBI taxonomy): domain Eukaryota; kingdom Viridiplantae; phylum Streptophyta; class Magnoliopsida; order Malpighiales; family Euphorbiaceae; genus Mallotus; species Mallotus japonicus. The sequence continues at coordinate 20,230 of CATIWK010219501.1, forward strand.
ACTTGTAACTCTGTCAATCTTCCTAGCTCAGGTGGAATAGATCCTGTCAGGAAGTTCTCAGACAGCCAGAGTTCAAAGAGCTTCTTGCACTCCTGAATTGTGGGAGGGATCGAGCCAGAAAGGTTGTTTCTTTGAAGATTTAGGACATTGAGAGACGTGAGACTGCCTATCTCCTCTGGAATCTTGCCTGAGAGATTGTTGCTATGAAGAGACAGCTTGAGTAATCCTGAGCAGTTCCCAATCTGTGGAGGTATTTGGCCATAAAAGTTATTGGATGAGAAGTCTAGCTCTCCAAGTTCCTCTAAGCTCCCTATCCAAGAAGGCATGATGCCTGTAAAATGGTTATTACTAAGTAGGAAATGTTCAAGTTTTCTACAATTTGAAAGTTGAGGTACCACATCTCCTGTGAGATTGTTGAATGATAAATCAAAGAATCTGAGCTTTGTGAGATTGCCAAAGTCATTAGGAATGTTGCCTGTAAGATGATTATATGCAAGGCGGAGACGGCTTAGATTTCTTGACATGGTTAGTCTAGCAGGAATCTGACCAGAGAAACTATTGTTGGTTAGGTCTAGGGCAGTCAGAGAATTTGAACCCAAGAGAGGAGAAATGCTTCCGCTAAACCTGTTGTGTGAAAAATTGATAATTTGCAGGTTCTTAAGAAGGGAGAGAGATGAAGGAAGAGGGCCTTCAAAGGAGTTATTGTAAAGGGTAACTTTATACAATTCTGAAAGGAATCTGAATGTTGGTGGCAATGTACCAGATAACTTGTTATCTGCCAAGGCAATTATCTGAAGCCTTCTGCAGTAGCCCAAGCTTGGAGGAATTGGACCTGACAAGTCATTCTGCCTCAGTTGAAGGAGAATCAGATTTTTAAGCTTCCCAATAGTTGGAGGAATTGATCCAGTGAAATGGTTTCCAAAGAAATCAATTTCTGTTAAGCTTGTGCAGTTCGTTAACTCTCTTGGTATGGCTCCTGAAAACTGGTTATCGTAAAGATAGACAGTACTTAACCTCTGCAACTTCCCAATTTCAGGTGGAATTTTCCCCGTGATCATGTTGTCAAACAGGTAAAAGTTCACCAGGTTACTCATGTTCCCAATTTCAGGAGATAACTTTCCATGAAAACTATTGTTATTGAGCTTAAGATCTGTGAGATTCTCTAATTTGTCAAGGCTGGATGGCAGCTCTCCTTCAAAGTTGTTATCGGAAAGGTCCAGTTGTTGCAGAGAGGAGCAGTTGAAGAGCTCTCCAGGGAAATTGCCTGACATACTGTTCTGATTCAGGAAAAGTTGCTGCAGATTCGAATTCCTGAGGCAGAAGCTACTTGGAATGCTACCGGTGAACTCATTGGAAGACAGAACCAAAGTTTCAAGATTCATTAGTTGGGTATTAAGAAGGCTTATTGGCCCCGAGAGATTATTTACTGATAAGTCGAGCAGCTGAAGCTGAACCAGTTGATTGAGCTCCGAGGGAATCTGACCACTCAATTTATTTCCAAGCAAATTTAGGTACTCCAAGTTGGAGAGGCGACTCAATTCGACAGGAATGGAACCTGAAAGGCTGTTGTTGGCCAAATTCAATACTTGCAGTGCTCTGAGATTCCCAATAGAGGCGGGGATATCTCCTTCAAGCCTGTTGTTTGATGCAGCAAAATTTTGAAGCTCTTCACAGCCATAAATCTCTTCCGGTATGAGGCCAGTGAGGCTATTCTTCTCCAAGTCAAGAGACACCAGATGCTTAAGATTACCAATCTCAACTGGAATGCTTCCATTAATTTGGCAAAAGGCAACAGCAAAAACTCTCAACTCGGACAAGTTGCTAATACTTGGTGTAATTTCACCAAATAACATGTTATCCCCTATTCTAAGAACTTGCAATTCCTTCAAAGAGTACAACTCTTCAGGAATTCTACCGGAGATATAATTTGAATACAGAAGCAGTATCCTCAAGTTTTGAAGCTTTCCAAGCTCAGAAGGAATTGGCCCAGTGAGACCATTTAAGGAAAAGTCGAGTGTTTCAAGCAAAGTAAGATGCGAAAACTCAACTGGAATGGAACCTGATAATCTTGAACTAGATAAATTCAATCCCACAACGTGAGTTTGATCAGGCGAACATGTGATTCCATTCCAGCTGCACACATGAGCTCCCGGAGACCAGCTTTCAAGAACTCCTAATGGATCAAGAAGTTCTGATTTGATCCGCAGAAGCCAATAGGAGTCTGTTGAATTATCTTCCCCAACATCAGCAACAGCAGCAGCAGCACGAACAGCTGAAACTATTACCAAGGACAGCATCAAATAAGAGATTTGAATGCTACCCATTTCAAGTTGAATCATATAGATGAGATTTCATATACTTGTCTCAACAGATTTGTTTGTTCTTCAGTTCCATGTGAAATGAAAGAGCAAGAACAAGGCAAGAGAAGAGAAGCTAAAGTTGAACAGAATCAAAAAAGACAAAGAAAGAACAAGAGAGAACTAAAGCTAGAAAGGAATTTGAATGAAAGAAGCTAATGAGAATATCTGAACTGCTGAGATGATGAAAGATTTGAAGTTTATATATATAGTGCACTGGAAGATGGCATGCACCATCATCATCATTTTGTGCAGAAAGTCGACAATAATGCATATAACAGTAATTGAGCTTTTGACTAAAGGTTTGAAATTTTTTATTTTTTCACACTCTCTCTTTTAAGTTTTGCTAAAAGGTTGGATTTTTTATTTTATTTTGTTTTGTTTTCTGAAGTCAATCATGAAAGGGTGAGTAGTAGTACCATGAATAGTAGCTTGTGAATTGGGGAAATGGATGCAGATAAGGAAGAGTGACACTGATGGGTATTGCTGAATGGAGAACACAAAATTTTGGGGGGATACCCACTTGCGCCTACAAAAATAAAGACTCAGAGAGTGGGGTACCTTTGGTTTTTATATGGTTTCCATGTCATTTTGCAAGCATTATTCTAATAGATTATGTAAACCTTGACTTATTGTATAGATCAGGGAAGACATGCAATCTATTATACTTCAACAATTGTCAATTTAAATTGGTATAAACTCAATATCTTACTGAAATTAGAGAGACATATAAAACATTGATAAAATCACTAACATATAATCATTTAAATAATTTTTTTTAAAACTAATTTTTAATAAAATAGTTGGAATGACATAACTCTCAACAGTTACAGGTCTCGAGTTTGAATCTTGAATTTTCTATTTTATAATTTAACATTTTAAGAAAAATATATATTGTTTTAAGGAGGAATATAGAGATAGAGGATGAAGGATAACCGATTTTTACAATATAGAACTTTCTAAATGTTATAGGATTTCGTTCATTAACACGGAATTGAGAAAACAATGAAAAGATAATCATTGAATAATATGATTAGATTGAATAGCTTGAAATGGTTGTCTTCCTTGAGTTCATGATGATTTTTCCAAATGCAAACCACCCGTAGAGTAGTTGTATTCTTTAACTTTTTCCTATGTGCATGTGTTTGTGCGTTTGTGGGTGGGTGAATTAAGTACATTGAATACAAAAACGTTACAAATTTTCGGTGCTAAATTATATCCTTGGTTGAAATATGCGTAGAAACTAGAAAAGAATCCAAATATCAAGTAATCTTCTTCTTTCACCTAATACCCAATTGAATAAAAGAAGAAAACAGAAGAGCCAAGCAACCAGAGTCAAGTTTGCAGTGGAAACAAGGTTTTTAATGATATTTTTCCCCATTTAAGTCAAGACCATGTGCTTCTGGCTTTACAAATTCAAGAACTCCTCCATGGGTCCAATTAAACCTTATTAAAATAAAGGAGAAAGAGAATTTTGAAAGAGAATTTTCCCCACAAGAATTATTCTTCTTGGAAAAGAGCCCAAGACATGTAAGGACAAGGAAGTGAACTTTACATTTGTTAGGCAATATGCATGGCTTTCAGTTTAGATTTTGTATCTTTCAACTTTGCTTAGCTTCTCAGGATCCAAGGAGAGAGAACCAAAAAAATGAATGGAACTCCAAGTCCAACAACAGGATCTGTCCCATTAAAATTATTTTCTAGGCATGGAAACAAAGTACTTATCCTCATGGTCCATTTTGCTATCCAAGTGAACACTCGCCATTTGCTTTTGGGAAGAAGCAAAGAATACTCAAGTGTGCTATATTTACCTTTGGCCTTACATCTCTTTCTCCCACTCTCTACACATGCAATACATTAATCACCAAAGTCAGAAACAATCCCCACTTGGTGCATATCTATTTGCTCAAGATATGTTTGTACTTGATACCATATGCAATTAATTTTATTTTCAACCATTGTCTAACCAAATAAATAATTCCCACCAGAAAAAGACATTTTCTAAGACAGAACAGCTACAAGTAAATTTAATGTTCAATTATACAAACAAAACAGACTCGCACATTAAACAAATAGATCGTTCCAAGAGAACTTTGCCAACTCTTACCTAATCCAAGAATAAGAAGGTCATCAAGGAAAATAGAGGGATAATTTTGTTTAAAACTATCATTCACCATTGAGAGACAAGGGATAACAAAACAAGCGGATATAGCCAAAGGAGAAGGTAACATTATTGAAGAATGGAATGAAGATAGCTTTTTTTATATGCACAAAGCGGCATCCGAATATCCTGTTATGTTCTCAGTAATTGTTGAAACTTCCATCCAAAGGGGAAAATACTTCGGTGAAACAATATGAATGACCCTAGCAAAGAAAATAGCCAAATATGGTATATGCTTAGGCTGACGATTCAATCTGCAGTTCCTGCTCCATTCCTCGGAGACCTGTTTCAATAGACAGTTCTAAATAAATGCCAGTAAAAGCTAGTGATTTTCAAGAACAGAAGCAGACTCTATAGAAGATCTAAATCTTCTTTTGCTAGCTTTGCCATATTTAAATAATAAAGCTGTCAGTCAATACTAAGTCTCTAGGGTGAGTCTATGAGAGTTGACCAACTGAGCCAATTCCAGTTGGTTAGTATCTAAGTAACTATTAAGTTCTTTTTGATAGCAGGACAACAACTCAAGTATCTGAAAACTAGTGAATCAACTAAGCAAATGAACAACATAAAGTAAACAGAACCATAATGCTGGAAAGGAGAAACTACACTCATAAAAGAATAAATAGCAAGAAAAGGGCAATGAGGATCATAACACGCTGGGAAACTTCTGGAAACATGTTGTCATGATTTTAATTCTAAAACCTTGTGCGAAAACTAAGATTCTTAGTGAAAAGCAGAAAAAGAACAACGAGCAGATAAAGCCACCTGAAAGCTTGCCTTTAGTAATCAAATAGTCTCAAAAAAATTTGATACGGTTCAGAATTTCAGTAATTTGTTAACATATGAGGAGCACAAATACTGAGCCTTAGCAATCCACCTATAACTTAACCAGCCTAGATGAATTCTGAAGCAATTTCAGAAATATGAAATCTATAAAAGAAAAGCATCAATATACAGGTAGATAACTATGGCCGACAACAGAAATCAAATGCTGTGTAGCATTCTGATGACAGATCAGAAACCCTAAACACAGAGTTGTAGAAATTGCATAATAGCAACTTCCAACAATGATGCTTCCCCTACATTTAGCATCTTCATCCAAGTAACCAGCCAGAACCTTTTTCTGTTCCTTGTGCAAGATCATTTGGTTTCATATCCCGACTAAGCAGAAGCATTTCCTGAAAGAATCAGACCTCTAACATATACATTACCTGGATCAAAAGCAAGCAGAGTCTTCTACTCTATGATGATGGATGTCAATTTTACCAATTATTAAACTAAAATAATGCATCACTCCGCAGTCCTGGCAGCAGATGGGAAAAACTTCATGAGGAAGCTGGAGAGAGACCAAATGCAGATTACACCAAGGAATTGGAGGACATTCAAAAGTGTGCCCAATGAACTGCTTATCTCTAAGTTGTGGGAGGTCATTTCAGCTCCTCTCACTGTGAATGACAGGGCTGTCACCAGTTGTGCTGCTCTATTTAGCTGGTGCAATCTATAAACCTGTCAATCACAAAGAATTCACATATTTAGAGGTAACATTGTAATTAATAATAAGTTAAAACCAGACTCTTCTTTATCAATCTACCCAAATATATTGGGATGAACCATGCATGTGATATCATAGAACTTCAATCTGAATCAACAAAGGAACTCCAAGAAAAATTGGTCAGAAATAAGTGAAAAACAGTTCTTGGCCCCTTACTTGGAAGATTATTGGAATGACAGGCCACGAAGGTGACTTTCGATATCTTGCATACTGCTCAAATGCAAACTGTACAACAATGCCAACTAGGTATGGAGCAAGGGTTGCAGAAGCTGCAGGCCCAGTCCATGGCCATACTAAGCCCATTGTCACCAACGGAATTATAAGACTGAGTACGAGGGCAGCAACGGAAGAAATTCGCTGTCCCAACTGGGGAGCTGCAGTTGTGCCACCATCTGCAGCAGACAGTGCTTCCATGGGCCTCCTTAAATGGTCCATTAGTAGAAGAAAAATCGCAACACCACTGTAGAAAAGAGCTTCTGTGAAGAACAATATGAGGAAATCTGCAGATAGGGAACAACATACTGTTAACAAAGGAAAATATATTTGTCCTGCAACAAAAGCAGAATAGAAGCAAAAAAATTCGAAAAAAAAAAAAAGGCAAAGGAAGGTATGAATCTGATATACAAGGAATAACTTTAACATCATTACAGCCAACAATTCAAAAAACTCCCAAGATGCTATACTGCCTTCAGGCACTGTTTCCTATTTACTCTAAATTGGAACAAAAATTCTTAAAACTTCAAATCACTCTTCCATGGATATGGAAGGTTACGCCAGGTGGCCAGGCTTTGCTATGCCTGAGCCCAGAAATTCAGGCCTAATCCTTTAACAAAACTACAGCTAGGTAAATTAAAATATATATGCAGGCAAAAAACTATATTTTTATTGTCATGCAAGTCTTGTGAGGTCCTAAGGAAAATGTATTTTCCATACCAGCCTTGTTTGGGAGCTACACGGAGCCAGGCTAGTCAGAGGTCCATGAACAAGTCAATTTTCATCCAGCCATTCACTTTAAAATATTGACATGATCAATCAGTGCAAAGGTACTCTCTATCTTTATAGCCTCCAACTTCACTAAATCATTTTTTAAACACTCAAAAATATTAAGATTGAAGCAGGACATGTCCTAATCCACAAACAAAAGTTCTGATTAAATATTTGCCAATATCATCATCCTCAATTAGCATCCTTTGTCTCTCATCAATTATCATTCTCCACATTGTCAGCATCAACTATCACTTAACATTTGCACTTATGAAGAACAGAATTCATCAACTATGCAATTTCCATATTCAATTCACATTTGTTTGGAGTCTCTTGATTATAGACTTCATAATTCATCAAGAGAGCTTCTTTTAGAAAAAGAGAGACATACAGAGAAGGGCAAGAATTTCTTACAAATACAGATACAGAGAAGGGCAATTACCTGTCAGCAGAGAGTCCTCAAATACTGTGGAGAGTATTCTTCGTAAATAAAGAGAGGGGAAAATGAAAGAGGATACGAGGACAGCAGGACCAATAAACCATAATAGGCTGCTCTGGTTGTTTTGCACATTAGGTTTGCTGACTTCATTCTCCAAGTTATAAGGGCGATTGTAAAATGAAATGAAACCTGGTTTTCCATCAATTCCCTGAAATTGACTTAAAGAAGTTCTTGTAGGAGAAAGAGCTTCAGCAGTAGAATCAAGATTTCCTGGCTCCAATTCATCTGATTCAAGCTCACTGTCTTGAGCATGATCTTGAGCAGTTGCACGAATCACATATTGCCTTTTGTGTTTTCTGTTTAGTCTTAGCAGGCTGCCTATGAAATGGCATGAGTTAACTACTCATGATACCAGAAGATTACTATCAGAAAACGTGTGCAGATCTGTACTAATGAGTTCATAACATTGCAAAGCAATCATGAAATAGCAAATACTCCTTAACAGGACAAACTGATATGGTTGACTACAGTTTAGAGGCTCCAAAACGTAATAAATATGTTTTTAGATCAAGATTTGAGAGACTTAATAAGTATTCAACCAATCAACCAATCATAGAGCTTACCTTTAACATTTTTAAGCTTCTGAGCATCATAATGCAGTTCAACAAATGGTCTTTCTGACAAGCTCAGCTGGAAACAAAAAATAAGACTGATAAATGTCAAAAAATGAGATTGATATGAGAACAGTTCAAGACAAAATTCCCTTCACTAAAGAGAAGGAAGAAATAACTGGTCCTGCAAGCTTTGAACAAAATTATCAATTCCAGTAAACTCAAGCATCTGAGGAGAGAATCATCTCTATAATTCAGTAGTTAAAAGCTAGGAAGTCCTGAGATAAATATGTTTCCTACAAAAAAGTTTGGAATAGAGATAGCCAAAAGGCTATGCTAACATGACCGCAAGAGCTCCAACGCCTATCAAACTACCATCTTAAATGAAAAATGAGAACAAGCATCCAAGTGATTCCTCTAACATTCCTCCCAATACATGCAGACCTAGTTTCCTACAATTCTAGCCGTAGCTCCACATGAATGGAACCCATAACCATATTCTTGTTTCACCAATATAAAACACACAAAAATAGCATAGCAGTAGAACTTCTATCCAACTTTCTTGAAAATGCAGGTACCTATTTGAGCGACTTTCTTTGTCCGTATTATATGAGAGGTCATATCATCTAAAGAACATTACAATTCTCATTCTTCGTATTTTATTAGCCCGTTTTGATTTGATTGCATGCATCACCAATTAAAACGTCATATCAAATATTAATCAACCAAAACAATTAGATATCGCTAGTTACAAAGTAGCCAATGCATAAAACAATAAGAAATTTACCAGGCAGCCAAAGAAAAGATGCTTAGAATACCTGGGAGCTTCTTTTTGGCTTAAAAGGTGAAGAAAGTGAAGTAGCCACACAGGAAAATGAAGAGGGGCTGAGTTTAGAAGCCATGGACATCCACCTTCAGCCGTTCCTCTATACAACTATCCAAAGGTACTAGCTTTAACAGCACAGTCTACGACAGATTTAGCCGGAGCATATTGACCGACTTTAAAGCAAACCCAATTGAATTGAAGCAAATTGTATACAATTTTGCAGAAAAATGGAAGAAAAGGTGCGAAATTTGAGGAGTTGGGTTCTGGTTTCTAGAGTTCCTCCTCTACATGCTGTAGAGTAGCTAGAAGGTGATAGTAGAAAGGAAGAAAGAAAACGGCTTTCCTTGTTTGTATTTATTTGGGCTGAAACCTGGCGGTGAAACCTATTATATGGGCTTTTTACTCTTAATTAATGCAACAGCAATGCAGCTTTTGTTTTATTTTTCATTTTCTTTAAAACTGCAACTCTGCCGCAGGTACGTTTCGATTCCGTTCAAACCAAATGCTAGGCCCCAGCTGCAGGCTGCAGAAATTGTGTCCTTTTAATGGAGAGAGAATTATGATTTGAGAGCAACGCAATGCTTGGTTACGTACTGGGAGAAAGCACCACCGCTGAAACATGCGAATGGAGTGAATCATTAAAATGCCTTGTGCATGCTACAGGAAATGTTCAATTGCAAGTTAGCTAAGTTTCTCAGTACTATTTAGAAGAATCCCACAAGGAAAAGACATCAATTTGTCCATTAAGTATGCAGAGAAAATTTGGTTTTATGTTAGATAAGGATTTAGAGTTCAGCATCAATAAACATAAACACAATTTTCCCTCTGAAAGCCATAGTTCAAAGAATCTTCACGTACATACCTAGAAGTGTAAACATATTTGTTCAAAAAAAAAAAGAAGTGTAAAAATACAAATGCCCATTAATAACTCGAATAAGAGTTGAAACACTTCCATGACTTTTATGGGATCTCAAAAGAACATATAATACAAAAAGAAACAAGATGATAGGAATCTTGTGCAAGAATGCCCTACAAAATTACAGAATCCGAAAAATCTGATTTTGTCATGTTCCCTTGACTTGCCTGAAGACATGTGAAGAAACCCCAAGTCTAAAATGGGATCTGCCAGCTCTATTTGAAAAATCTCAATCAACTGAAACATTTTCCAGAGTAATCTAAATTCAACACTTAGTCTTCCCCTACAGTTCTAATTTTTACCAATTTAAATCAGATTAGCCCTCTTTAAAAATCTGATTGTCCTGCAATAGTAGGGCCATATGGATTCCACAAAATCAAGGTACTTGTCTAAGAACCATTCTTCAAATTGCTTCATCTTTTTCCTTGATAACTCTTTGTAGTCTAAGTTCTTAATGTTTATCACAGGTTGGAATACACGAGCTTGTATATCTCCCTTAAGCCTCCCTTGCGCAATATAGCTAGAGGCCACCAAATAGTAAGTAGGTAAGTTCTTGACTAGTTTAACTGTCTGCCTAATGCTGAAGACATAGAGTGACCACAATATGCGGAGCATCTTGATGTAGAGAACAACAATCAGTGGCCCAAAAATCCACAAAGGAGTTAATTCCTTTGACACTTCAACCCCATAAGCCACATTGACTGCCAGGTATAAGGGGATGCTGCAAATGGAACAACGCAATTAGAAGCAGTGACAATAACAGAAGCTTGAGAACTGTTAGATGTCAACTACAAAAGAAAATTATTTAGGAGCAAAACAATGAAATAACTGTAATAAGCTATCACACAGCAGTGCAGGCCATGGGGCCCAGTTTATCAAAATGCGATCCTAATTCCACAAATTACACAACTCAACTACCAGTAGATGCAGCAAAGTTATAAACACTTGATCTCTCAGCCCCTTTTGAGGCATATTATTTTCTGTCAGCAATGCCAGCAGTGCCAGAAATGATTAACATCAGTTTCTAACTTCTTTTGTTGGCTTGAAAATCAATTTTTGCAACTAAATATTATATAATATAGGCCTTTTAGTTTATAGCAAGAAATTAAGATAGAGAAAGTGATACATGATACAAATCACCGCACTTACAAAACCAGTAACGGTATCTTTATTGTTGCATCCAGACTCATAAAGTGAGACCAAAATGCCTTCAGAATCTCTCGACTTTCCTTGGTTTGAGCAGTAGACAGAGTTTGTGGTAATTCTTCAGTTGAAGGCGAACCTTCTCCCACAAGTTCATCTGCTACTTCATTTGGTGACTGTGTGCACAACATATTCAACCATTTCTTGAATAATTTATGAATAGCAGGAGATCCTGAAATTCCCTCCTTTGCTTCAGAGGCATAGGAAACAGGAACACTGTGTACCCTTGGAGATTCCATTGTGGTCTCCCCACTTTCTTTTGGAGCATAAGAAAGTTTAACAGATTTCTGGCTAATTTTGGATCCATTTGCTGTGTTTCGTGATTCATCATTTTGTGCACTACCTTTGAAGGCTGAAAGTTTCAACAGTTTTGCTTTGGGTCCATAAACACAAGCCCCTACACTGTTGAAATAATTGAACTCAGTTTCTGAGTTTAGCATTCATAGGATAAAAAGGAAACAATTTCAACAGACATGCAGATGCCAATAGAAGAGTTCAATGATAAAGAAATATCAAAGAAAAAAAAACCTTAAATCAGAGAATCTCCATGACATCATGTATGTGATTAATTAATAATCTAGAGTTCTCCTCAATAATCTGAGATTTGAGACCAGTCTCTCTCAGTCATCAGAGTGACTGCAAATATCCTAAACCTAAGACATTTGGATGGGCAGAGAAATAGACAACTGATCAGAAACCAAATGATTTACCAAGCATTTATTACCTTGAATAAAGATTACGCTTTACCAAGAAACGCCTATCCGTTCTTCCAAGCATGTGAAGTGTTGATACATGTTGCTTCAATTTGAACCCTTTAGTCCATGAGAAAGCTCTCGTTGGAAATGATGCATAAGAACCCTGAATCGACAAAAGCAATATCTCCATAATTCAGATATCTGAGAAGCTACAAATTGACAATACATGAAACTTACTTATATTTTCTCGCATTTATTCCTTATATTTGACAAATTTGGATAATATTTTACAAGGAAAACAATATTAAAAAACATTGCACTATTTTTTTCCTTGATTCTATTTATCACAATTTCTAAATGCATGATTCCCCAAAGTATAAGCAGTACAATATCTATCAGAGTCATGCATAACATATCAACTAAACTAATCCAAAGACTCGACAAGAAAAGATAAAATGCGATGACATACTAGAGCAACATATCAAACACTTCAAGTAATGCAAGTATATAGTCTTAAAAGAACATAGGCACTGATTAAAGCTTGATTTAAAACATAAACCAAGCAAGGAGACTCCAAAGGGAACAAAAAGAAACTGCCCAATTAATTTCCATGCCTCGCAAAATCAGTCTTCTTTTTTCACAATCAAAAGTTTCCCATGCATACAAAATCAATGGCATTGACATGGATGACGCATGATAGGGCTGTTTTGCTGAAAAGATATCAGGGCTTAACTGAATTGAGGACAATTGGCAAAAATTAATTTACATTCTTCTACGGCATAACCTCCACAAAATTCTGCATTTCACCCAACGGCCATGTACATAAACAGATTGGCAGTTAATATTTCTTAAATTACCTGCATTTGATGGGTCACCAACGCCATTCTCTGCACTTTAAGCACCTGTTCATCTAATCAACAGGACCTAATTTTCAACACAAAACTAGATTACAAAGAGATTTTTGACCCAAAAACAAACACAACACAACCAAGCTAATCATGAAAAGAAACTAAAATTCCAGTCACGTTTTCTGGACACATAAAATATTCGAAATCAATAACAAACGTAATAACACCTAAATTGACTAGCAATATTAGGGCAGGCACACAAATTAAGCTAAAATTATCCACTTTGTTTACTCAGAAGCCAAGAGGGCATCATAATTGAACATACCCATCAAGCAAAAACCCTAACAAGAAGCAATCTACAAGTAAAAGGTACAAATTTTGAAGCGAAGAACTGAACCAGAGAAAACAAAAAAGATTAAATCTTTTGCACTAACCTGTGCACATGAATTCATGAGCTATCCCAAAACACAATCTTTCTAGATAATGGAAGCAAAAAAATGTTATCTTTTGTAATCTGTAGATTGAATAAAAATACACAGCACAGATAGAAAGAAGATAAACAGAAAGACAGAGAGAGGAAAATCTGGTTGGTGAATTATTTTGGGGTTTTTAGAAAGCAATTTTTTTTCTTTTTATTAATAGGTTATTTATTTAAACAGTGGGAGACAAATTCACTGTTCAGACTATTTTTCTTTTTCTAAAAAAAATAAAAAAGAAAAATTCTATCAGTTATTTGATTTTTAAGTATTTTTATTTTACTTTGTCATTACCACTATAAAATAAAAGTACATTTCATTATTCAATGATAGTCATTGACAAAATATATGTTACTTTAATAAATAAATAGAAGATTTTTTAGAGATAAAATTAAAATTAAAATTAACATTATTTAATTTTTTGAAAATTTGAATATTTTTAATTAAATAATTCATTTTTAAGCAAAAATCAAAAGGGTTGATACCTTTATTAGGAGAAAAAGTTTTATCCAAATAGAAATTGGGCTCAGCCCAACAAAAGTGTCTTGTGCTTATAAAAAAAAAGTGTGCTTTAATTTTTTTTTGGTCAACAAAAGGAAACTTCATTACTAACCATAATAGTACATCATTGAAGACAAGATAACATCATTAACATTCAAGTTACATAAAACTTGAATTAGAACTAGATACCAACTAGAAGCATAAGTTAGCATTGTTGCTGCGAGAGTCTTACTTAGACAAAAGCTAAGGTAGAGAAAGACAAAGGCAGCTAAAATTGTTTTTGAAGGACTATCAACATTGGAGATATTGCCTTGTGAGGCATTGCCAATGGCACAGAAAAGCATCTTCGAGGAGCTTGAAAACTTGATTAGAGAAAGATCCTGAGCCAAATTCCTATCGTTGGGAACTTCATCACTAGATTTTTTCATTAGCTTGGGTTGAAATATAGCTATTACAGCTAGGCCCAATATACTGCTGGAATTGTGCACTTTGGCCCAATATGGAGGTGAAGACTTACACATGAGGGCAACGTTGATGTTGGTTTTCTGAGGCACAACATACCCTCTGACATGAGCTTCTACAGTGATGGGTGCAAATGTCTCTTCCCCGTTTCCTTCTTCAGCACGATACGACTCACTTCCATATGCACTGTGAGTTATCAGCAAAGAACGCGCCTCCTTGTGGAGTGGTTAAGCAGCAGCCAGCAAACTCTTCTCTTTAAACTCTGAGAGGTCTGCTTTAGCATGATCTTCATCTCACATTCTTGGCTTCTTACACACTTGCTTTGAGGTGATGATGCTCAAGGTAAGTTTGTGTCTTCCATCTGATGGAGCAGGTGTTGCTTTCCTCAAAGGAACACCATTGATCCCGTTCAGCTCCTCAACTGAGACTTAGAATCTCAATCTCCATTTTTGAATCTCGGATTTGAAGTGGATTGTTAAGTTGTTGGAAGGATGGTAATCAAACCTGGGCATAAGGGATTGGCTTGCTCTGAGCATATTTGCTCAGATAGAGCATATAAGCTCACACATAGCACAAAAGCTCGCATGGAGCATTTTTTCTCCGGCAATAACGTCGTACTGCTCTTTGTAAACCAAGGAACCTGAAACGGCATATTATGTATTTTTTCTTCTTTATTAACCACCATCATAACCATATTTTGCTCCTTGAACGCGATCCTTTGGTTCCCACTAAGGATCGCTTTCCTTGCACTGTCATTCAACCCCACCATCAGCAATGTAGGTTTGGATTTGGTATACATTGATTGTTCATCTTTCGGTGAAGCATCATGCTTCCTCTGCAGCTTTTCTTGAACACTTGAGCGTTGTTGCAAGAAGAAAATAAGCAAAACTATAACTACTGGTTTAAGATTCACTGGTTTTGAGAACTAGAAACCACTCAAAGGAGAGAGCATTTTCTCTCACTACATCTCACTTGTTAGGTGTGCTTTATATAGAACCTACACATAAGTTCTATTTACATTTGTTTTATGGTTGAATGAACCTCGTGCATTCCATTATTATTTTGACGTTTACAAAAAAATATATATACTTTAATAATAATAATAATAATAATAATAATTGAATGATGAAATACATTTTCATCTATTGATGATTAAAATAAAAGTAGTTATAAATTAAAATAACCATAAAATTTTTTTATATATATATAATTTTTTATTTTTTTATTTGATACTCTCACTATCTATTAGCCACAACAATTTTAATTATTTTAAAATTTAAGTTGGATAATGAATTGACTCATATAAGAAGTAAAAAATTTTTTAACATCTGTTTTATTATATATAAAATTCGGCTAAAGTGGCAACTCGCCCCTTGAACTATTAGTCAAGGTGCAATTAACCCCAAAATCAATTTTTTTGCTATTTAACCCAAACAAATCATAATTTTGGCAATTTACCCCAAATTAGGAGAGTGAACAACACTTACTTCCTAGAGCAAGTGAAGTGTATTAAAAAATAAATAAAAATTATATTTTTTCTTTTCTTTTTTCTCCTCGTTTGCCATTGTCACCACCATCAACACTATCTGCCACTGCCACCATCATAAATATCACCCACCATCGGCAACACCACTATCAACAATGATAAAGGTTTTTTTTTTCTTTTATTTTCCTCCTTCCCGAAACTGGATTCATTCTAATTATCAAAAAAATAAAAATAAAAAACCACTTTCATTAGCTATTAGCAGTACCATCATTAACACCAAAAACCAACATCATCTGAAAACCACCATTATCATCAACAACTACCAAAAAATTCACCACTACCATACAACGCCATCTGAAAGATAAACATATAGATATCACCTTAACAATCAAAATCATAAAAAGAACCAACAATTAGCCACCAATTGCTTTAAGCTAAAGTAAATTACACCACTACATGAAACAAATAATCACTAAAACCCAAAAAAGCAATAAAGAAACATCCAACTAATCCATAAACAACCAGTACCTGAAGCTTAATAACTGTAGTTTTGTCAGTAGCAATAAGCACCCCACCTTCACTTCTATTAGAAAGAAATCTTGAAACCAACATAAAAGCAACAAAACCTGCTAATATCTACAAGCTAGACCCAGCACCAACTCTAACTACAGGACCCACATAAATTCCAACCCCACCGAACGGCGAGAGGGCATAATACGACACAGAGTATGAAATCCCGGGACTTGAACTCTAAGGCACAAAATAGCTTCTTGAATACGAAGAAGATGAGGGCTTGGAAAAGACCTCCCATCCATTCTTCCATCGGATGCAGCAAATGCAGAATTAGGATCATACATCAATAAAACCCCAATTAAAATTACTGCAATTGCAGGTTTTTTTAAGCAAGTTCAGGTCTTTTATTATCGTGTTTCAAATTACCTCAAATAGGTGTGGCTTAAAGGCAGGATTTGAAGCAGAAACTGGAACATTGTTGTTTTTATCAAAGTTTGTTAAATGTTTATCAGTTAAAGAGCACTTCATGCTAAATTTAGTAAAGTTTTGACCTTTCATTGTCAAACAAATGCCATATTTTGTAAAACCAGGTTTGAGAGCATTAAAAGGAAGTGGGATAAGTTGGGATAATTGAAGAAGAGGGAAGGTTTGCATCCATTTTAATGGAGGCATTTCAACTACAGAAAATCAATATCATCAACAACAAAAAGCAATAGATTCTGAAAAAGAAAAAGGCAATGATGAAAGGGCTAACAATAACGAGCTACGGATCTTGAAGAAGAAGGCGGCAACAACAATAACAACAACAGTAATGTTGTTTGTGGTAGTTGGTTGGAGGCAGTTACGGTAAAAAAAAAAAAACAAAGAGCAGCAACAATAGTCCACATCGACGGTAGGTAGAAGACAGTGGGAGGAGACAGCGATTGAAAGGTAGGAGGCAAGATTAAGAGGCAGTGGATGCGAGATGGAGAGGTGGGAGGCAAGATGTGAGAGGCAAGATGGAGAGAACGGAGAGATGGAGATCACTTGTGTTTTTTTAGGACCATAATTTTTATTGTATACAATATGTTTTTTATAAATAAAAATTATGTCTATTTTTTTTATTAAGAGAGTGTAGTGCACTCTCTGTATTTTGTGTAAAACTGGGGTAAATTGCCAAAATTATGATTTGTTTGGGTTAAATAGCCAAAAAAAATTGATTTTGGGGTTAATTGCAACTTGACTAATAGTTCAGGGGGGAAATTGCCACTTTAGCCTATAAAATTCAAAAGCGAGATTTTAAGAGGATCTATTCAAAAATTTTGTCATTTGGACCTAAAAGAGTACAAATGTACATAAGTTAGGAGAATTTGTAATTTGTGTTAATGTGAACTAGCTATAAGAAGTAAGAAGCAAGCCCATAAAAAGCCCATAAAAATAACACTAATGTTTAATAGAAAAAAGGAAAATATCTTCACTTTTACATTTGACTACAAAAATTTTGCAAAAACAACAAAAAAAAATATTAATATGTGGTTTTTTCTTTATCTGTAATTTTTTTCTTTCTCCTTTTCATTCTATTATGGTCTTTTTCTTATTCTTCTTCTTTTTTTTACAATTTTTTCTTTCTCTCTTTTCGTTCTCTACTACGGTTTTCTTTTTCTTCTTCTCTATTTTTTTTCTCTCTATAATTTTTTTCTTTTCCTCGATTTTCATTCTATTCTTGCATAATATCGTTAACATAATATCCAAAACAAAACTAAACAACCATAAATTTTCTTTTAAAAAATTCTTATTGATGGCTTTTTTTTTATTTGTTAATCTAACTTTTACTTTTCTCGATCTTTTTCATTTAATGGTCAACAAATATCTTAAAGATAAAGTGAATAGAGAGAAAATGAGTAATTTTGAGAGCAAAATTGTCTTTTAGATTTTTTTTTTTTTTTTTTTGAAAAAGAAGAGTTTTCCTAACTAAAAACTTGAATTTTATAATTGTTTTGGACGTTGAAATTTGAGTGTTGTAATGTGTCTGATTTGATTTGTTTAGATTTATAAGAGTGTGTGTCTTTCTGGTCTTTGGTTGTTTTCGAGTTGTTTTAACAATTGTTTTTCTAGTTGTTTTCATGTTTGTTTTGGCGGTTGTTTTTGTTTTTTAGTTTTATAATGTTGCTTTTTTGGTTTTTTTTGGTTCCTGGTTTTTTTTTATTGTTTTTCTGGTTGGTTTGGCAGTTGTTTTTGTTTTTTAGTTTCATGAAGTTGTTTTTGTTTCTTAGTTTCATGAAGTTGTTTTTTTGTTTGTTTTTGGTTGTTTTGGAGGTTGTTTTTATTTTTTTGGTTGGTTCTTTTTCAGTTTTATAAGCATTTTTGTAGTGGTTTTTCTGGTTATTTTGGTTGTTGTTTTTATTTTTTTGGTTGGTTCTTTTTCAGTTTTATGAGTTTTTTTGCAGTGATTTTTTAGTTGTTTTAATGGTTAT
>CATIWK010219544.1:0-16807 GCA_949634005.1 Mallotus japonicus
GTAATCTCTATCTTGTGAGTAAGATTGGGTGAGATTGAAAATCCTAACTTGGGGATAAGTTAGGTGGAGACGTAGGATTGTTGAGAATCTGAACTCCTTAAATTCTTGTGTTCATCATTCTTCCTTCTCAACATTCTTTCAATTTTTGCAAAGAATTATTTTTAATTTCGATTTTTATTCAATAGCCCTTTTCACCACCCCCCCCCCCCCCAACGGCCCTTTCCTAAAATTAATTGAGATATTTTTATATTCTAAATTAATTAAATGAATAATTTATCATACAATTATTGAATCAAATAAAAATTTCAAAAATATAAATAATTATTAAAAGTTGGTGAAAAAGTTAATAAAATAGTGACGGAATTTGAAATCCGTCGGTAAATTAGCGACGGAAATTCAAATCCGTCGCTATATTTACTATATTAATTTTGTAAAAAAATAAATTAATAAAACATAGCGACGGAATGAAAAATCCGTCGCTAAATTAGTGATGGATTTGAATTTCCGTCGCTAATTTAGCGACGGATTTGAATTTCCGTCGCTAAATTAGCGACGGATTATGATTTCCGTCGCTAAATTAAATCAATTTACTTTTTAAAAAAAAAATCCGTCGCTAAGGTGGCTAATCCGTCGTTATTTTGCGACGGAATTTTCCGTCGCTAAATCGTCAGATTCTTGTAGTGTGCATGCACCCACCACAAACCATTGGATTGCTGTCAAATACATCTTGCGTTATTTAAGGGGTACTCTTCATCATGGTTTGCTTATTCATCCTTCCACACATTTTAGTGTCTCAGCCTACAGTGATGTTGATTGGGGTAGTGATTTAGATGATAAAAAATTCATTACTGGCTAATAATCTCATCACTTGGGGTACTTGCAAGCAAAGAACTATTGCTCGATCATCCACAGAGGCACAATATCGAGCAATCGCCCATACTACCAACGAATTACACTAGTTATGTTCTCTCATAAAGGAGCTACAATTGCCATTCACCAAAGCTACTTTGTGGTGTAACAATCTAAGTGCTACGTACTTAACTTCTACTCCGACTTTTAATTCTCGTTCGAAGCATTTAGAGATTGACTTTAATTTTGTTTAAGACAAGGTAACATCCAATGAAATGCAAATCCGATATCTAAGCTATCAAAATCAAATTGCAGACATTCATATAAAGTCCCTCTCTACTCGCTAATTCTGTAATCTTAGAAACAAGTTGTTTGTGCGCTCTACCCACATACAACTTCAGGTATGGTGATATGATAACCAACAATAGTTTTGTATAATAGTTTGTATGATAAAACTCTATCACTTAGTTAGCATTCAGTTGTACATACTGTATATATTATTCATCAATCTAATATACAAGAGCTAAGCTCATCTTCTCATCACTCTCACAATATCATACATATCCCAATACTGTTCAAATTCTAACTGTTTTTATGTACTACATAGCCTCAAACCACTCAAGCATTTTTTTCTAAACCATTAAAAATTCTAATTTAAAAAAAAAAATAAAAAGTGAAAATTTGCAGCAATTTTTTTTAATTTTTTTTTTAACTAAACACTATTATACATAATTCAATACTAATATAATAATTTTCAAAATTAATCTTATCTATAACTAAAAAATTATGGCAACAAAAATTAAAGAAAATAAAATTAGTATGATACATTTTCCTTTTAGTTTATCTAGTTGTTATTAAAATTATTTATTCAATTATTTTATTCTGCAGTTTGTGCATTGCATGAATTCATGATTATTTTTTATTTTCTCTTGTAATTTTTTTATTTTTTTTTGAAGAGAGGGTAATATACTCTTTCCTACCTTTGATCAAGAATTAGAGTTAATGGCTAAGTTTTGAAAAGCTTTAAAGTTATTAGTCATGCTACAACGTTTCCTTTCTTCTTATTTTCTCTTTTTTCCTGGTAATGTTATGTATATGTAAAACTTGTATTATGTATATTATAGGCGGGTGTTATTGAAAAAAAAAACACTCAATAGCCTATGTAAGTTCCTTTCATGGGTCTTGTGTAATTATGTTTGCTAAAGGATCAATTATGATAATCCCATGCATGTACAACTTCAGTTTTGTAAAATAAACTACGAACTTTTTATGTTTGCTAAAAGATTCAATTATGATAATCCCATGCATGTACAACTTCAGTTTAGTAAACTAAACTATGAACCTTTTTTTTTTTCATTAAATTATCAAGAGAACAACATTGGGACCGGAATATGAAATTTTGTTGGTACAAACTACAAAGTTAGGCAATCCAGAATTTAAGTCTAAACAGAACGGGATAAGCAACAGCCATCATATTATTTAATCTCTTTGCAACAAAAATTTATTATCTCCAACAAGAATTCAACTTTTAACCAGTGGAAGAGCAATATAATCTTCCAGAGAAGAAAAAAAAAAAGGGAGTTGGCAGCTTGGTAAGCGTAAGGCAAAACCTGATGAAACAACAAACAGACCACCATTAACATACTAGCAGCAGCGTGAGTAGTAGTGAGCATTTCATGAAAGTTTGGAGAAGAAGGAAATATCCAAAATTACTTTAATCACGAGAAGAAATGTGCTCCGGTGAAAAAAAAAAATGGTAGAGAGTGAGAGCGCCAAAACGAATTATATACTGTGCTCGTTGCAAATAACGGTTTTAGTATATGCACAAAACATACAAAACTGCGTGTCAATAAGATACTGTACGGACATGAATTAGTTATTAATACAAAATTCTATGATATTAAATCAATTAAAATATAATATAATATAGCTATTTCATTTCAAGTAATTATTAGTTCAAATTTTTTAATTTTATACAAACGTTAAGTAGATATTACATAATATTAGGTTTAGAAAAAATGGAACTAGTGAACAAAAATATTTTTTGACTCGTGATAGTAAATAAATTATGAATATTATTATCATTATTATAGATAAAAATTAAATTAAATTCATTAAAATGTAATTTTAATTTAATTGAAAATATTTTTCCAATTTTAGCTAGGTTAACTTCTATATTATCTCTAATAAAAATTAAATAAAATAATTATATAAAATATGTTTATATAATTGTAGTAGTAAACAACCACCTTCTCACATGAATAAAAAAAATTTAGACTCGTAATAGTAAATAAATTGTTAAAAATATACTTTCATGATGATATTATTATTATTATTAAAAAAATAAAGTTTAAAAATAATAAAAGTGTTATTTATTTATATATCAATTTAATATTAACTTAACATAGCTATAATTCATTGCAATTTTGATAAATATTTTATTTAAATTATTATATGGTACTTCTTCAATATTTTTTATATTTAATATTTTTCTCAACTCTAAAACTTTTTTTATATAAAAATATTATGACAATAATTAATCATAAATAATAAAAAATCTTTAGTTATATTTAATAAAAAATTCTAAAACTAATAAAATTTATATTCTCTTTATACAACAATTTAATATTACAATCTCATTATACGTATAATTTATTACAAATTTATATTTTAATTAATTTAATTTTGATTAGAGATAAAATAAAAGTTAACCTAATTAAAAGAGTAAATAGGCTTACAATCACACTAAAATTATATTTTAAGTAATTTAATTATATTTTATTAGTAAATAACAAAATTCTCCAATTTTTATATGATAATGAGTGAAGACTTTTTTGTAATTTTGTCTCCCCCTTCGTGTGTATGTGTGTGTGTGTGTGTATATATATATATATACAACATATTCAAAGTAAATTAAAAAATTTTAATGATTAAATTTTATTATTTTAAATATTAATCAAAATATCACTTTATTAATTAGTTGACTATATAAATCAATGTACATTCATTGGGTAAAAGACATGGATAAAATTAGGAAAAGATCATCAATAATGCCTTCTTGATTTTCTAAGTTGATAATAAATTAAAGCAAAAATATTTTGGAATGGAGAGAATGCTAAAGAAAATTTTGTCAATTACAACTAAAAAATGTCAAGAGGAAGGTTTGATTGGAAGAATTAAAATCAAGAAAAGAGTACAATTGAAGAAGAGAGGAAGAGTTATGGGTTAAGTTGAAAATAATGGGTGAAGAATCAACAATTTTGCATAAAAGAGACACTTGTCTTGACTAAAAAAAAATAATGGGAGGAAGAGAGGCAGGATTTCTGATTCAGGAACTGATACGTCCGGTCCGTTTTACAGGGAAACGTCACACCTGCAAGACAGAGCAACGGTGAGAAGACTAGCTGGGCGTGGCGCCAGCCAATCCACTCCGACGGTCAAGTTAGAGAGTTCCTGGAGAGAAATGGATATGGGAACTAGGGTTTTAGTAGGGTTTTTCGTGTGTTACCTCCCTCTTGTTCGTGTGCCTGGTATATATAACGGCTTACCTATCCAGGTGGCATTTTTGGAGTGGGCGAGGGCACTGTTCACGTGGCTCCTTCTCTGGCTCTGGCTGTGCGTCCTTTTGCTAGCTAGAGCTAGGTGAGCTGTCGTTAGTCGTCAGTAACCGTTGTCCATGTCGCGCGGGGGCTTGCAGGTGCGCAGGCCTTGGTACCGCAGGCGTCTCGGGCGCTGTCTGACACAGGCCTGCGGGGATGATTCTCCTGTACTGCTGGTGCCGACGTGTCGTATTTTGTTGGTGGTCCTGCAGTGTTTGTTAGCTGTCGCCTTCGCTAGCTAACAACTTTATCTCTCTTCTGGCTCAGGTATGGTGCAGGTACATGCTTCGGAGTAGGATGGAGAGGAGGAAGATGAACAGTACCGTAAGGTTTGGACTCCACGTTGTTGGCTTTTATTCCCCTGGGGCGTATCCCTATCCCTTATGGGACGTATCCTTACTAGACGTATCCCTTCCGGTATCAATAATTAATATAACCATAAGTTGGCAATGACTTCGAATTCCATCAAGTATCATTGCACATGAGTCATTAGCTTACATGTATAAAACAAATAACAATTAACTATAATTAATATAACCATAAGTTGGCATTGACTTTCGAATTCCATCGAGTATCATTGCACATGAGTCATTAGCTTACATGTATAAAAAATAACAATGCTATACGGATGTAATCTGTTTACTCTAGCTCTTTATTTGTAGAAAATGAGTATATCAGGTGTATGAGGTACATCAATCGGAACTCTAACTTCTAAACAGATAATTGAACATAGTTTAAGGGATCTAAAATTACAGAGTTCACAAACTAACTGTAAGGGAATTAGTTATATTTAATACTAGAAATACTTATTTGAAAATAAAAGTACATATTTCATTGAAATAAATAGGAAAACTGATTACAAATAAAATATGTATGAACAAGAACAGAGTATTCAAATTAAAGAAAAACACAAAAAAAGTTGAGTTGATTGTTGTTTGTAGTTGTCTTAAGTTGTGTTCGATGGTTGTCTTGAGTTGTGTTTGATGGCTGGTGTTGTTGTTGTAGAATATGTCCCCTCCTGTAGATAGGGCTAAGCATGGGTTTTGGAGAACCCGAACTGTCCCAAAAAACTGAACCGAAAATCTCTAGAATTGAAAATCTCTGTTGACACATTTGACTTTCTCCAAACCGAACCGTCCCGAAAATTTTTATTGGGACGGGTCTGAAGAATTTGAAATCTCTGAACCGAGATCCATTTTGAGCCGCTCCGAATTGTATCAAACCGAAGAACCAATAATTTAAGAGAATTAGAGTTATATACATAAATATTATAAAAATTAAAATTATATCATAAAGATTTTTGCAATTATGTTCAATTTATTAATATTGGACCTAGTAATTTAACATGTAATTTAAAATAATGTCAATTTAATTATTTGAAATAAAAAATTTCACTCATCAATCAAATTATGGTAAATCACAAAAATAAATATTAAATTAGTAAATGGCATTTTAGAAAATTATAGTACAATTTATTTTGAAAAATTCAAATTCACCTTCAATAATAAAATTGTAATATAATATACTTTTTTTAATAGCTATGGTGTTGTTATTATTATTTTATGATATATATTATTTATATAAATTTTTCATAAAAATATAACAATTGTATGGTATATTAAAGTGTATTATAAAAATTTTAATAAAATTTTGAAAGTAAAAAATAACAATAAATAAAACTATAAAAAATCATTTATTTTTATAATAAAATTATAAAATGGTCCGTAGTTTAATAGTTTAATTTGAATTATATATTTATTTATTTTTTAAATTGGAGAAGAATCGATCTCCAAACCGATTTGAACTAAAAAATTTAATTTAAAAAAGAACTTATCTCCGAACCGGATTGAAAAAAAATTTTTAATCTTCGAACTGAACCGAACTGAAAATTTGAAGCAATTCCGGAGCCTTAATTTTTAAATCTCCAATATTATGGAGCAATTCGGGAGAATTACATTCTCCAAACTGAACCGGACCATGCGCACCCCTACCTGCAGATATTAGTTTCTCTTTTATCACAGTTCAACTGTCTCAACCACGTCCCATTTTCCTTCAACCTCCTTTTTCTATAACTGGCCAATTAATTAATCAATTAATTATACTTAGGTTATGGGCTACTAAATTTTATAGGCTTTATCAAAACTCTAGATCAGATACAAACATTGCCCCCAGCATGTAAATGGCTTGTAAAAGCCTATTTATATGCATAATAGTATTGTTCCTTGACAACATTCTTGCAAAGATCTTTGGCTATAAAGAGAATTCTTGTAAAGATCTTTGTTTACAAAGAATACAATAGAATCCTGATTTTTCTTATAGGTTCCAATGACGCTCAACATGATTCTCTTGACAAAGTTCAAGACTTTTAAAATCTCTTTAGATTCCTTTTAATACTCCCTCACTTCCTAAACTTGTAGCATTGATAGGAGATTCTCTAGAAACCAACAACAAATAACATAAAGGTGGCCAACAAGCCTACCTTATTTAGTTTAAAAAAACTGAAGAAATATGTATAGAGAAACAGGCCCTATGGCCTATCTATAGGAAGAACTTCTTAAAATAGTTGTAGTTCGGCTTTACATCTTGTACATTAGTTATTTTCCCTATATAGCTGTGATGACGGCCTTACATCAAAATTTTTATTTTCCATTATTTCCCATATAGTGGGAAAAATACTACCCATTGATACTTTTTGTGTGTCTTTCTCTATCCAAACTTGATATGCAGTGTGTATTGCCCTCCAAAACTATATGAATTTTGAAAGGTCTCTCCCAGTTAGGAGACCATTTTTCATGTTCTCTATTTGTAGCACCTATAGGTAGGATTACCCTCCACACCAGGTTCCCTCTAAATCTCTATTCTTTCACTTCCTCCTCTACCTCGAATCTCCTCTCTATGGATATTGCCTTTGGAGTCTACTCTTTTGAGTCTGTGCCAAGGGTTGAGGGAACTTTTTATGTTTGACTATATGCCATTTATCTCTTAGAACTACCTTTGGAGGAACCACAAATTCTGCAATTCTTCTTTAAAACTCTTTCTTTGCAACTTTTTGAACTCCTAGAGTTAATAAGTTCTTTAGTTTCTCTAAGGATTCCTATAAGTTCATTAGTTTCTCTAAGGATTTCTACTTCATGACCTATATATTTTTAAATAGTGGCTTTAGTCTCCCTCTCGTTTCTTCTCAGATCCCCTCTTGTGATTGAGCTCTATCTGAGCTCTATCTCCTTTACCATTCTCTTTACTAGTTAGTGGAACTATTAATACTCTAGTTGGTTCTCCCTAACTCTCCCAGGTGTCATACCCCTCAAGTCTCATGTTTAGTAACACCATAAATTTGATGGAGTAAAGGCCTTTTATTAACTTGGTCAATTGGGGGTTCCTTGATAAACTTAGCTTTTTCCTCTCTTACAACTTCCATATCAATTTGGACTTAATTTCTCAAGGTATGAGGTTGGTGGAACTATTGATTCTCTTATTGGTTCTCCCTAACTCTCTTAAGTGCTATACCCCCCGAGCCTCCCTACACAGTACCAGCATAATTATACAGGTTAGGTTGCACAAAAAGATTAGTATTAGCATAAATATGATGAGGAAGTGTTAGCTTGCTATTAGGGTGGCCATTATGAATAACCTTTGGTATTGCAGAAATTTTCTCCCTTTTGTGTGGGGGTGCGTATTTTTCTTTCTCCTGTAAATTAACTTGAACTGGGCGATGGGAATCAACTGCCACCTAAGATAATGATCCAGAGGATTGCCCCTGAGTGCCTTAGGTTATTTGTTAGCCTTGGGAGGAGTATCAACACTTGCACTTTTGGCACTTTGCTGGATCATACTAGTAGTCTGTTGAAAATGATTATCCAATTTCTGAGAAAATGCATTTTAACTTTCCTCTAGAGTTTTTGCCAAAAATCCCAAAAAACCTAGACTATAACTCCTTTTGTGACTCTATGAATTTAGATTGTATCTACAGGAACTTATTTTATATCTCCTTATGCTCTTAACAGTAACTCTCAAGAAGTTTTTTTAGAATCACTTGCAAAATCCGTTTCAAATATTTCCCTAATAATAGGACCTGTTGGGACTTGAGTACTCTCTGTAGCTTAGTCTTGAATTTATTTCTCAAAGTTCTCCACCATGTAGGGAATGAAACCTTCTGGCCCTACTGCTGTAAGCACCTCCTCCTGGTCCTGGGACCTAATATTTTATTTTTTTTATAAAATTATTGGTTCATGGCATTTTTAGCAGTGTCCCATCAAGATTGTCAAAATCTATTTTTCTCTGGCCCTTTACTTGTAGAAACTGAGCATGCCAGGTGTGTGAGGTACACCAACCGGAACTCTAACTTTTAAACAGAAGATTAAACATAGTTTAAGGGACTTAAAACTACTAGGTTCACAAACTAACTACAAGGGAATTAGCTATATTTCATACTGAAAATGCTTATCTGAAAATAAAAGTAAATATTTCATTGAAATGAATATAAAAATTGATTACAAATAAAGTCTGCATAAACAAGAATAAAGAATTCAAATTGAAGAAAAACACAGAAAAACTGAGTTGATTATTGTTTGTAATTGTCTTGAGTTGTGTTCGATATCTGGTGTTGTTGTAGAAGATGTCCCTCCTGCAGATATTAGTTTCGCTTTTATCACAACTCAAATGCCTTAACTACTGACGTGCAAAATCCGCAAGTGTACAGAATCATGCAAGTAGTAAATAAAGATCGTCCCATAGAGATTGAAAATTGATTATTGTAATACTCAAAGTGCTTATTTGTTTAAACACTGAAATTGTCTTTAGCTTCAAATTAAACTAAACAAATTAATGCTAAATAAAATTCACAATCAAATTAAAAACTAAGGTTCTTACTTTCAATTCAACCTTTCTAAAGATTAATTAAACTTCTAAGTCAAGTCTAAACCTAGTTCCTTTTGAAAGCATCTTTAGAATCATATATCTTCCTCTCAGACAAATCTACAATTAATTAACTGAATAAGAGTAGTACTTAATTTTACAGCTCTTACTAATTAAGTGTTCATCATGTTTAATTTTAAGTACAGCTCTTAACAATATTAATCATCTAAATGTCTCTTAACTAAGTAAACAATTAATAGGTTATTATTCTATCTTAATGTAACCTATCTCTCAATCAAGTTCCATTGTCTATATTCAATCAAAGGATGATCAATCCTATGATGATATTAAGCGCAACAATAACCAATGAACTTTATTTAATGACTTAGATCTAATTCCATTAATTACATAGTTGAATTGAATTAAAAACCCTAACCAACAAATAGCCACACATATTGATTAAAAAAGAAGAAGATGAATGAATAAGAAAGCACATCATTATTATTGAATGAAAATGAAAAATAACAATAGAAATAAGATAGGAAACACCCCCCCCTCCCTTTTTTTTTTTTGCTCTAACAAGCCGAAATGAAGGCCTTGAGTTCTTAATCTTCCCAAAACAAATCAACTCTCCAAATCAATAAAAATGTAAAGAAATAGAATAATGTAATCTTTGATTCTTAGAGAAAAATAATAAAACAAAAATTGTTCCCTTGTTCTAGTCTCGTGGTTCCCTCCTAAAACCCTAGCCTCTAGCCCTCTCCTTAAGTTGCTCCTTTTCAAATTCTTGTAATCCCCAAAAATCAACAACTAAAGAATTCAAAATTTGAAAGTTGGTTACAAGCACACGGTTGTGAACATCCAGGCGCACGGCCATGCGCCTACTCTTCTTTTGATTCCATCTAGATCAAACATGGCCACTGTGTGACTATTCTCCATTCAGGCACGGCTGTGTGCAATGATATGTACAGCCATGTGCCTTCTTCTAGCCTTAAAACCTCTTATTTTCTCTTTGAACGCATCAATAGTAACCCGCTTCCACCGGTAGTTTCTTGCATCAATCCATCACTGTTCTCCTCCTCACTGTGAACATAAAAAACAACTAAAAGTAGACTAAAACACTTAAAATCACAAAAATTTATAGAATTTGAACAAAATTATGAAAACTAAATAAAAACTCTATACTAGACTAACAATGCATCTAAATAACTCATAATCCTAACCTATTGAGTGCTCAAAACTCTATATTTTTCACACTCATCAATACATTCCCATTTTCCTTCAATCTCATATTTCTATAACTGCAATTAATTAACTAATTGTATTTGGGTTATGGGCTATTGAATTTTATAGGTTTTATAAAAACTCCAGATCGAGTACAAACAAAATCTATCCAATTTTTTTAGACAGAAAAAGTCAATGGTATAAAAAAAACTAATATGGCCCTTATGTTGCAAAGAGGGAGATTTGAGTGGTAACACAGTGTTGGAGGAAAAAAGTATAATTAATCATGTAAACCTAACAACATTAAACCCTAATAACTTAAACTCCAAGTGTTCCTCATTTCTCCCTTCAACATTGATAATCTTAACAAAATAGAGTTTGTTAACTTACAGTGGTGAAGTTTATATATAATATGGTGAAGCTAAGTTTGTTGGAGTTGAACTTGTTATGGAGTTTCAGTTTTCATAAGCCACTACTCCTTTGTACAATCAGTATAAGATCTCTTCTATCTTCATCAATAGGATAAGAAATTCCAGACGAAAATATGTCAACGAGACAACAACTGTTTCAACAACTATTTGGAGATACTGAATATGAAGATTCAATAAATACAACTGATGCAAGAAAAAGAGAGGTTGAAGGTGATATGCCTAATTTTGAAGAAGGTTCAACTAATGATGTGGCTGACTTTGAAGAAATTTCATCTAGTGAAGTTCAAGCTTCAATCGATGATGTTCACCTTCGATGAATAACTTTAATGCTGAAATAGGTTATGAACCAGGCGTGTCTTTTGTAAGTTTGGATAAACTTTTTTAAGCATGTCAAGAGCATGCAAAGTTAAAAGAATTCTTTGTGATAAAGAGAGGAGGATAAAAAACAATAATGGTGCTAAAAAGTATTAGACAATCAATCGCATGGTAGTAAAAAAAAATCAGTTATGTAAAGTATCTTTTATGTTTGCACTAGGTAACTACTTGTCTTATTTTTTAAGGCACTCGTTTTGTTTGCATTGACATGGTCCGTTCAAGTTGTTCTAGCTTTTTTCTTAGAAGCTATTTCCAACTTTACATGGGAGCTTGCAAAAATCATCTCTTATTAAGAGCTTAACTTGAAAATATTTCCTTTTTTTTTTTTTGAATGGGCTTTGAAACACTATTACTTTGATAATTTGATGCAAAAGTGAAAGGTTGAGTGAAAAGGGGTACTTTCATCTTAGAATGTTTTAATTATCAATAGTTATCACTACAGGAAATTAGAACTATTGTCACATTTGTATTTAAATATAACCATATTTAGAAGTGTGGTAAAATTCATTCTCCACACATAAACAAATGTAGATAAATATGTGGTTCAATGTTGTGTGGGCATAAATTTACCCACACTTTACTAAAGTGATGGGAGATTTTTTGTGACCTTTATTTCTTCACAATTTTATTATTTAATAAACATATGTACTACTATTTAAATAGTGGTTAAATATTAAATTTGTCCACATTTTTTTAAATGTAGTTAACTTTTAATTTATTTAAAATTTTAGCTACACTTAAATAAAAAGTGGTGTATTAAGTGTGGCTATAGGTCAATTCTTTTGTAGTGTATTGGCATATTCAGTTAGATGTAAAAATGTGATTTACTTGGTTTACATTATTTATAATTTTATGAATATTGAAATATTTTTGGAAATATTAATTGTTATTTTGAATAAAATATTTATTAATTAAAAATTATAAAATAATAATTTTTATTACTTTTTTATATTATTAACTTAATTTAAGTAGAAGGTAAAAATTTAAAAGTATTTTTGTTAGTAATAATTAATTTGAGTTTTAAACTATTAATATAAGTTCTTAATATTCACTTATTTTAATTTTAATTTAACAATATTTTATTTTTACGAATAGTTTTGAATAATATCAATTTAAAATTAATCAAAATATGCATTTGCATAATCAATATTTGTTGATTATTTAATTATGAATTTTTCATTTTTTTAAATATTTTCTTTATATGTATATTTTTGAACAATGTTGATTTAAAATTAAAATAAAATTTACATTTGAATAATCAATTTTTATTGATTATCGAATTATGAATTTTACAATTTGCAATGTAGAATTCATAATATTTTATACTTTATTATTTTCATAGTCTGAATTTTATAATTTTATGAATATTAAAACATTTTTCAATTTTTGTTTGAATTATGTGATTTTTATTTTAAAATAACTTAATATCTAAAAATATTTTTTGTAAATTATAAATTTAATTGAGTTAGAAAGTACATATTTAAATAATTTGTTAATCAAATTAGCCTTTTTAAACTTTAAATATAAATTTAGAAACTAAAATAAAATTTATCTATAAAAGAAAATTGAGCCAAAAAGTCTAATGGAGCTTGTGTAATGACTTGCCTTATTAACTCATCGCAGAGATGTTTAAAAAATATGAATCTTGCAAGTTGAAATATTTATGATATCAGGCCATAAATATTGGAGAAGTTTAAATTTTCACTATAATTAAAGGACTATTTATGAAGTTTAAATTTTTAACCCCACTTTGCATGTTCCTTCCATCGTTGTAAGTTTGCATGAAATTATTACATATAGGTCATAGGAACTTTCCTATGTACCACACAAACAAATTAATTTCAATTTGATAGCATAATGGATGATAATAACACAAGCTTTTGTTTATAGTTCAATGCAATGAATATTGTTGTAAAACTTTTTTTTCTTTTTAATTCATAAAGGTTAATCCATTTAACTAAAAAAAAAGGCGTTTTTTCTTATCAATTATAATTTATTTATTTATTTTATTAGACTAATGTGAAAAAATGCATTATTAAATTTGCTTAAAGGATGTATATATTTTAAGTTAAAAAATGTATATTTTTATTTGGCACATAAATTGTATGGTTTTTCTTTCTAATTTCCAATCTATTCATGATGATGTAAATCCATAAGTTCGTTAGCACTACATTTATCAACCAATTTAATTATGTTTAAATTTAGTATAAAATGATTTAGTGAAATAGTGTATATATATATATATATTCAGAATATGTCCAACAAATAATAAATCTTTTTACTTTGATCCGAGTTCAAAAAAATATAAAAACTAGTAATCTATTTAAATAAAATTAAGTCAATACCCACTACCTTCTTGAAGGGTTTGAGATTACGAGTCAATAAATTGGTGAGTACATTAGTCAAGAGTGACAGTATTTTTTTTTTATTAGTTGCAGACAGTACTTTTTTTTCTTCTTTTTTTTTTTTTTTTTTTTTTGTCACAAAGAGAAATTAACTTTATGCCTAATGAAAATTAGAGAAATTAAATCTAAAATCTCTTTCTAGCGTCTTCTCTCCATTCATGTGCCTCTGGTTCTTCTTTTTTTCTTTGGTTGCTGGGATCAATTTCTGGCCATTTTTGGCCAGAAATTGATCCTCTTTCCCTTAATTTTGTATGTAGTAACTAGTAATTTTTGTAGATATGGGATTATATTCCCCTTTTGGCCTCTCCTTGTGAGACTTTTGCTTTTCCTTTTTGTGGAAATTTTGTTTTTACATATGCAAGGAGGTGATTCTTATGCTCTCATGGAAGAAGTGGAAGAGGACAACCAGCTCTTGGAACTGCATCATGATATTCTGACATGCAAGGTCTTCTTTCAAATGGGTTTTGCCATACCCATAGTCACACTCTGGTGTTTTTATGGCTGTATCTTCTTCTTTTTCTTCTTCTTCTTCTTCTTCTTTATGCTTTTAGATTATGAGCAAGATTGGTTAGTTTTATTAATATATGTAAGATCTTGCTCTCCTCCTTGTACAATCATGTTTAATTAATGTTATCTTTCCTTTTCAAAAAAAAAAGAGAAATTAACTTTCATAACAGATAAGAAAGAGTACATCAAAAATAGATAATTCAATACAACAGCTCTTCTTAGATGCACTCTTAATATCCTTCACACTTGGTTCAAGTGGTTAGGGCCCATGATAAGATTATGGGTTTAAGTCCTAGGGATAACGTTCCTAAACATTTAAATGTTGAGCTACCCGTCTTGGGCTGACTAGTTTCAGCCACGAGGTCGACTCCGTTTAGAGGTAGAGGGTTCAGATCCCCCTCCCCCTGGCCAAAAAAAAAAAAAAAAGATGCACTCTTAATACATTGAAACTTGAACTAAAAGGATATGCAACAGAAAATGACCAAATGAACATAAAAACCCATAAATATAACTGGTTCCAACAAGGTGGACAATGAAATTCATCCAAGCACCTATTGACAGTGCTGTGAATTTCTTCAAGGAAATGACAATTCCAGTTGGTAGACTAGACCAAATTTCCTCCATTGTCCAAAATCAAACTGGTGGTTTTGATGGTGCTCACCTTGGACTGATGTATAAAACTGGCCATCCATAAATCTACTTGATCAATAGGTAAACTGAGTCAAGGATCTACAAATCTGAGAGTATATCCTTCTATCAAGCACAAAAGTTCCCACCAAGGAGAAAGCAAAATCATTACACAGAGTGAGTAAAAGGAGGATATATGCTTAAATCCAAAAAAACTAGTGATTATTCTAAAAGAAAATAGAATTATACAAGAAAAAACAAAAGGAAAGAGCTTTTCTCTCCACTGTTAAGGAACCACAAAAACGAGAGAACAAGAAGAGTTCAGAAGAAGAGGAAAGAGAAAGAGAAAGTCATTTGCGGACAGTATTCAAGTTTTTAACTGAATATTACTATAACTAAATATTACTAAAATATCTATTTTTTGGTAACGTAAATCTTCCAAATTTTTATTTGAATCCTGTAATAATATTTGGATCTATTTTTCGGCCGACAATAATGATGTTTTGCATACGTGTCATTCTATTTGGAAAAAAATCCAAATTGTTAAAAAAATGTAACGGTTAATAAAAAAAATTCAAATTTTTTATTTAACCATTAAAATTAAATTTTGGGTCAATTATCAATTTTTTATTTATATTAACAAATAAAATTGGTCATTTTTTTGAAATATAAATCGCTTAATTGTAAAGTTTTTAAAATTCAAGAAAATTTTTTTAAAAAAATTATTTTATATGTTTAAAAACTTTTAAAATTTTATAATTAGGTTATATGTATTTTTAAAAAAAATTATCAATTTTATTTGTTAATTAACTGTTAAAGTAAATTTTTTATTAATTTATAGGACTTAATTGTTACCAAAGGTTATGATCTAATTTTACAAGTAAAAGTTTCAATTTGGTTCAAAAATTAAAAAGATCCAATATTAAATTAGGACAAATATGTAACAGTCCAATTTGCACCTTTAACCTTTTTTTTTTACCAAGAAATCAATCTCCAACCAACCATTTTTAATGTTTTATTTCCAAGAAACTAATTTCTATCATTTATCATCTTCTATCACTTTTTTTTTTAAGCTCTATCTTCATATTGTTCTTTTTTTTACATCCGAATTTTTTAACTCTTTTTGTATCTCTTTTTTTAATTAGAACAACTACTTCAGCAACACCAACAATATCACTATTACCATATCCACACAGCACTAACAACATCAAAAAAAAAAAAAACCAAGAACAAAGGTAAGAATAAAATTTAAAAGAATATTTGTGCCTATTATGGTTTTAAAAATAAAGATCTATAATGTGAAGATCAAAATCTTTGGTGTAAAGAATCAAGATTTATGGCTACCATGGTGAGATGACGAAGAAAGCGGTATATTCAAAAATTCCAATCCAATTATATATGAAATATGCCAAATAAATATCTAACCCCTTGTACCTGCAGTGAAAAAATTATTGGCTTTCTATACTTAAAATCTAACTTTATAGACATTTCAACTTGTAAAATTTGACCTTATAGACACCTCAACTTGTAAAATTTGTATTCTTTAAACATCTCCATCTTTTACTCCACGCTCATTAGCTAAAAAACTTTTCTTTTGATCCTCATAATTCTTATAAATTATCATTTTGATTCTCTCATTTTTAACATTCTTTTATTATTTTAAGGCATAATGATTATTAATATTGTTAATTTATTTACACTTATTAATATTAATATTAACAATATTAATATTGTTTAGCGCGCGCCAAGTGTTGGCAACCACGGCACTATGTCGGGCCTTCGGCCCGCGTGAGAGATACGATGTAGGTCTAAAAAGCCTACTCGGAGATGGAGTCGCCACCCGGGTGAAATCCGGGACACACTTTTACGGCAATTGGATTCCACAGAGGTTCCCAGAAGCCGTCATCAGAGATCGGGCTCGGAAACTGGGTATGGA
>CATIWK010219574.1:0-14284 GCA_949634005.1 Mallotus japonicus
CAATCAACAATAATCAACAAAAATAAACAGAAGCAAAATAACTAAAATAATAAAAAAAAAGGAACGAAAGCATTTGAAAAAAAAAACATCATAAAAAATAAAAATAAACAACAATCAACAATAATCAAAAAGTAACAACTCAAAAAAAATTAAAAAATATTATCTAAAATTAAATAACAGCAAAAAAATTAAAAATAAAACATTGTAAAAAATCAACAAAATAAAAAAAAGGATGAAACAATAGCAGCTTACAACATCAAATGTAGATTTAATATTTGTTTTGTTTATTTTACCTGATTTCTTTGTTGATTCGTTAATTTTTTTCGAAGTTGATGCAGATCTTTTGTATGTTTGTAGCAGAAGAAGAAAGTTCATATACAAGAAGAAGAATACTTGAATCTTGAACATGAAACGAAGAATCTTCAACAATAAACACGAAAAAGCTGCAGATCTCGAGTTTTGTTGTTGCAGATGAACTTGAAAATAGATGCAGATCTCTGAAATTTGACGAAGAAGAGGAAAAATTAATTCAGAAGAGGAATGTTTTTTTGTTGAGAATGCTGAGTTTGTTTAGGAAATTGAAGCTGAGATCGCGCGATTTTTGAGCTGGAAGTTGGTGAGCAGAGGAATGTCTATTTTTTAAAGAATTAATGTTGTAAAAATATTTTTGAAAAAATTCACGGTAAATTACTTTTTTGATAATTTTTTTTAGGTTTTGGTACATTTATGTAAAAAATCCTAAAATTTCCGTCATCGTTCTGGGCTTTGGCTTATCTTTCATTTTCAAACGTGAAGCCTTAAAAGGCACTTGCTGCTGTACTGCGCAGATCAAATAGTTGAGTCCATGTCTATAAAAGGTAAAGTGTCGATTTGGGCTACTGAAATTTGGGCTTAAAGTTTGAGATGGAATTGGACAAATGGGTAACAAGTGTTTCTCAAGGTTGGCGAAATCTGCAAGATAGATGATGATACCAGTCCTTTTTGAAAAATCCACATTTGCAATTGCATCTTTACCTTAATTTCCGCCCTTATTTCTCTCTCAATATTTATTTTGTTTTGGTGCATAGAGATCTCTCAGCTCTCAAGTGGGCGAGATCCATCAGTCCCCAGAAAGGCTCGCATCTCTATAAACGCATAATTCATCTGTATCAAATCTATCAACCCAAAATTCTGCACCCACCCTTTGGTTCCCTCTTTTGTAAGTTTATCTTGCTCATTTCAATTTGGATCAATTTTTCCGTATTCATTTAATTTGATCAATGCACTTATTGTGTTTTTTATCCCTCCCTATCTCTGTAAATCCGTAGAATTTTGAGCTTTAGATCTCCTAATTTTGTGGAATCTGCATTTTGTTAATCATTTATTGGTTGCCATTGTGGTAATGTGTCTGAGGACTTTTTCCTCTTTGGGGTTTGTTTGATTGTGGTCTGTAATTTAAATTGCCTGCAGGTTCTTGAGATAGTGGGGGGGTTAGTTGATTAACACCCATACTATCTGCATTCTGCCGCTAAATCTATGTTTGGAGGTCAAGTGATAGCGCCTAACAATAGTCCGCATTTGAGGAAGTCTGGTAGCCGACCTGTTGTCTTTGATCTTGGTAGAATAAAGATTAGAAGTGCATTTTCTTTGGATAATTTCATTGCCTGTTAAATTGGTCGCCTTTTTGTTTTTCTAATTTTTATTTTGGCTGATATGCTAATTATAAATGGGTTATTTTCTGTAAGTTGGTGATCAGGGAAATGGTTCCGAGGAAGCTTTCTTGCATCCAATCGAGTCAAACGATATGAAGAGTGTAATTACACCCATTACTACTGCTGCGATAATGCCATCTCCAGTGTTGCTGTGGAGATTCAAGGTTTTATTTTTACAACATATTATTTTTATGTTTTCTCTATGATTTATATATTGAATATAAGCCAAAATCTCGATCATATTTCTTAGGTTCCATTATATTAGAATTCTAATTAAAATGGTTTGGTTCTACTGGAAGAATTAATGGCTCAATTACATTTCTGTTAGTAGTACCATTTTTATTTTATTTTATTTTCTTACAATCACATTTTTTGGACCAAAAAAGAATTGAACGAAGTGTATAAGTTGATAAAAATTGATTCAATGCTAAACATTGATCTAATGCTGCTAGGTATATATGCTCTTTTTTTATCTGAAATTTATTCTTTATCATTAGCTTTTCATCAGTGGTTAATGCGGCTAAGCCTGTCATTAGCCCTTCTTTTTTCTTCTCGGAAATCTTTGATGACATGAGGGAGTTTAATGTACAGGTGCTGTTGTTCTTTCTTTGGGGTTTCATTTGCTGCAAGGTGAGTGTATTTTCTCATGGCACAATCCAATCTTTAGGTATTCAATATTTACAAAAGCATCCATAACATTTGAAAGACCATGCAATTTCATCATATTTGTTGTGTCACCTCAATGTGCTGCACTTGAATGATATTGCAGATTGGATGGGATTCTGTTATGAGAATGAGTGCAGATTTGCGAGATCTCTTCCTATATGAGGCATTTTTGTATTTTAATCCTCTACTTCTCGTGGTTAGTAGTTGTTATGTTATCAGCATTGGAGAATTATAATCTGATTTCTTACTTCCTTTCATATATGATTAGAATGTTTTCTTCCTGTTTTCCTGTTGCAGACTATGATGGTTTGGCTTTGGGGAGTTAATTTATGGGTTTTTGCACAGTCTACCATCAGTTATGCCAAAGTTTTTGATCTTGATCAGAATCATCTTTCTTACAGAGAGATATGGAAGGTTTTGTGCCATAGAATTGACGCAATAGTCCTATCATTGTCTAATTGTTCTCTATGACAAACCCTTGTTTTTTACTTAGTGCTATCCTTTCTTGCTGCATTTTAACCTTCTCTGGTGGTTAGCTTATATGCTACAAGGCTTGTACTGCAAATGTTCTCGTTGGATTCTCATGATTGGAAAATTTTTTCTCATTAGACCTTGTTTGGGCTAAATCCTCCAAAGTAACTTTATTATTCCACCATGTGTACCAGTTGAAACAGAGGATACTTGATTTAAGCACGTGAAATATTCATTGTACAGAAATATTTTATGAATTCCAAATGAACCTGACGTGATTGTTGAGAATAGTTTATGCAATTACAGAAACTTTTGAGACTTGTCACTTTGAGTACAAGTCATCTTAATATGATGATCGTACAAACTAGTAAAATCATGAATTCTTTTTTGAGCAGTTCTTAACAGGACGTGATGTCACAATATGCCTACTTTCAGAGAATAAGCTGTTTTCATTTTTCTCATATAATGATTTTGTGTTTTTTCCTTCTTGTCCAGAAATAAGTTTTTTTTTTTATCTGTGATATTATAGCATACTTGCATTGGCTGACTGTATGTTATAATATCTGCAGGTTGCTACATGGATGACTATCGTTGTCCCAACTAGCATGACGGCATATCTTTACCTTTATTCTCATGGAGAAGTATCATTGGCTGCATCACAACCAGTGTAATAGATGCTCTTATTAATTGATGAAGTTCTTAATCTTTAGTCGGTTTATTATTAATCTTACTTCCATTTGTTTCGCCACAAATTCACCTAGTTGAACATTTCTTTGATGCTTTATGGAATTTAAAATTTTTTCGTCTTTCTTTCTTTTACATACATTTAGGATTCTAATTGACCCTATATTTCATCAAGAAAAAACAAAATAAGGATTTTTTTCATAGACAAACTAAATTCGTGGTTGGCTTTTCTGATGTAGTGATAGTTTTACAATCTATATTGCAGTTGGAACCTCACATTTGTTGCAGAAACAGTAAAATTGTTGACCTGTTAATATGGGAGTCTCATAATGAAGTCTAGGTCTCATCCATTTGGAGAGTAATTATCATCAGTTATTATGGATAGAGAAAGGGATGACTTATTCTCAAAAAAAAAAAAAAAAAAAAAAGAAAGGGATGACTGGATTAAGGAGCAGAAGGGGGAGGAGATTTCATATTTTAGTATTTTTCTTCTGAAAATATATAATTGAATTATTGGATACATTATTTTGCATAGGAAATGTATTGTTTTCTGCCTCTTGACTGGAACAAACAAACTTGGTTCTGAATGTAAGACAAGTGGAATTTCTAATTAGTCAACTCTATTATAATATTTGAGTTCTTATTTTAATGCTAATAATTTTGACCAGAATTGTGGTTAAATCAAA
The DNA here is from genome assembly GCA_949634005.1 of Mallotus japonicus. Classification (NCBI taxonomy): domain Eukaryota; kingdom Viridiplantae; phylum Streptophyta; class Magnoliopsida; order Malpighiales; family Euphorbiaceae; genus Mallotus; species Mallotus japonicus. The sequence continues at coordinate 4,199 of CATIWK010219574.1, forward strand.
CTGGGCAAAACTTTGGATAAGAATAATGTAAAGATTGTATATGGGTTAATATGTTATGGAAAAGATGTTCAATTTCATCATATGATTATAAGCTGTAGATGATCTAATTTGTGTTGATAAAAGTGAATTCATCTCTGTATATAAACATTGTGATGTTGGAAATGCATTCAGCTAACATTCCTTTCTTTTGCAGGTCCTCTTATACTTTGCTGTTTTGATGGTTTTGATATTTCCCTTTGATATTTTTTATTTATCATCCCGCTACTACTTGTTAAGGACTCTTTGGCGAATATTTTTCCCACTACAGGCAAGTTTCTTATCAAGATTTTATTTTATTATTTTTACGCCATGGCTAATTCATTTTTTCAAACTTATGACCTGTACAATGGACTTTTAAATGGCCACAATAATGAATATTAAGTTTGGCATTTAGGTTTCATTTGTTCATATTGTCTAAAATGGAATCTTACTCTGTTTTCCCTTATGCAGTGTAGTCGATTTGGACTTTGGAACTTTATTGTTGCTGCTAGTGATATAAAACTTAGTTGTAAGAAAATGTCTTATGACGTTTGATGAAGCCAAGAATTTTTCAGACCCGTAATCAACTAGTGTGATTGATTGGACATGTTAATTATGAATGTTTTATAATGATACGCAGAAAATGTACTGTTGACCTTTGAGGCCATTAGTCAAACCAGTAGCTTTTTGTGTAATTCCTGGGATAGGATTTTACAAATCATGCTGTTATCATGCTTATTTTTATCCAAGAATTTGAATACAGCATTAGTTTTTAATTTTATGTACCCGTTATTTGTACAGGCAATTACATTTTCTGACTTTTTCTTGGCTGATATTTTGACCTCCATGTCAAAGGTATGTGTCCTATTGTCTAATTTTGGTGTTTATTTTTTTTTTAATTCTTAGTCATGGATTTAAACATGTAATTTCTTATCATTCCTCCCTGTTTTTTTGAATTTATCAACCATGTGTGGCATTTATTCTTCTGGAAACCTGTATTGCAAGTAAAATTAGGATTCGGAATTCCTTCTATTAACTCTTAGGCAATTTAGATGATGTCTTCTGTGGTTGATTCCAAAATAGAAAACTTTTGGGACTGCATTTCAACGGTTTGATGATTCTTGTTGGTGTACCATATTTATAGGGTCCAACAATCTGCTACATTCACAGAATACATATAAATAAATGTAAATAGGCTTGCAATCTGATAAATGTGGTGAACACAAATTGCTTTCAAATTATTTTATTCGTTTTCCTCCTTGCAGTTGACTTTTTGCTCTCCAATGCCTCATCCTCTTTATTTGGCAATGTTGTCTTTGTTAGTTGTGTTACTTGGTGGATAGGCCTATTTTAGGGTTTGCGAATAAGCTTTAGCTATTGATTGAATTTGAACGATAATTAACATTGCGTTCAGAGCTCTTAATCAGGAAATGGTTCTTAATACCTTTTAGACATTTAAATGCTGCTACACTTACATGATATTTTTCTAAGTGGCAATTTTGTGCAGGTATTTTCAGATTTGGAGCGTTCAGTATGTCGAATGGTCCATCGACAGGTTAGTGTTATATTGTTGCACAAAATAATCATATCTTTTGATGAATAAATAATAATTGAATATTTTTGCACATGCTTGATAAACCAGTATTTATGTGTAGAAGTGGGATGATTTTTTTTTTTTTTTTTAAACACATTGACATGTCTTCATTTGCACAGAATTCTTGATGTGAGAACAGAGACAAAGGAGTTGTTCTTTAAAAGGCATGAATGCTTTACCTGTGGTTGCATGACACCCCAGTCATTAGTCCTTTTACTGCAAAAATTTGTTAAATTTACATGTAGAATTTTCAATCTCTTATTTACTGGGTTATTAAATGGAACTTTCTGCTTGTGTGAATGTGGTCTGGTGAACATGATCTCTATTTGTGTCTTATTGGGTAACTTCTGTTTGAACACATGCAGGTTGCCACCATTGCATGGTTCGAAGCTGATTCTGTTTGTGGCAGTCACTCCATTGCAATTCCTGTAATTCTTGTTCTACCTTACATTTTTCGATTATTCCAATGTCTTCGACAATACAAGGATACTAGGGAGAAAACATCTCTCTTTAATGGTATACTCACTGTGAAATTCTCCTTCACTGCCTTCTCCTTTTTTCTTTTATTTGTATATTTCTGAACATCTTTTTCTCATTTGTGAAGTATTGATCTATGATTATGACTCCATCTCTCAATGAGCATCATCGTTTTGTAACATTCATGAAGGAGTGGCACGGTTTAAGACATTTATTAGTCTATGATGCTAAATCTCTAGAAATTTATTGTCTTTGTTGGAAAGTATCCTATGTTGAAAAGTATAAAGAAATGAAGTGATAATTAAGTGGTGTAGACTGAGTCTTAACACAAGCCAATTGGTTTTGTGTTACATGAGTTCAACCTCATTTATATGTTCACGTGTGCACATATGGGCGAACACTTTTAAGGCCCATAGAGTTTCAACGTGGTATCAGAGCTCATGGGATTATTTCCAGGGCCAATATGTTGTTGGACCATTGTGTACATGTGTTGGTAGGTCCATGGACTAACACTGCCCATAGAGTTTCATCAGTCTTCTAGTTAAGGCTTGTGGTGGCTGTTCTGCATTTCATCACATCTTTTAGAAGTTCTTGTTCTGTCCTCATGGAGTTCTTTACCTGTCCAATTATCATACTTTTTCACCATATTGGTGAAGGCTGAAGGTGTATGTTCTTCACCATACTATTATTTTCATTTTGAGATTTTTTTTTATTTTCAAAAAAAAAAAAATGTGTAGAGAAAAACTTAGATAGCACTTGTCACCATCTAATACAACTTTTTTTTTTCTTTTTTGCAAAATTAATACTTCACTAATTGAGTTGTTAACTGTGTTCTTTACTTATCACTATATGCTAAACTACAAGCTATGATTGTTTTTTTTTTTGGTTCATATATGGGCTTTGCATAAGAGATTGTTTTGTTCCTTGAGTATTGTATTAACTTTACTTGCTTATTGTTTCAGCTTTAAAATATTCAACCGCAGTACCAGTGATTTTTCTTTCAGCCCTGAAATATCATGTCTTCCCTGATAGGTGGACAAGTTTTTATCGGCCTTTCTGGCTTGTATCAAGTGTTCTGAACTCCTTGTATTCATTCTACTGGGATGTGACACGTGATTGGGACTTGAGGTATGTTCTTTAATTTTTTTAATGGTTCACAAATATAATGTGAAATTTTCCCCCATTTATTTCCTGGCTCTCAGAACATGATGTCTATTTCAGTTCCACATAAGGGAGTTCAAATCATCTCTATATTAATGTCTACAAAATTACAACTAATGGCATAGTAGGTCTCTCAAATCTTTAACAATTTTTGTTTTCTACTATTGACAGCTGCTTCACTCGAATTTTCAAGTTCAACAGACCGAGTGTTTGCTCCTATCTGCTATATGGACGAAAATGGGTAAAAATTATATTCATTATGTCACCCATAAGGGCATGCTATTGATTTTCTGCTGCTTTTTGAGAATTATATCTGACCTGCCTAGGTGAACCTTCTGGTCTGGCGAGTACACTTCCAAACATAAGTTTTTGATGCACTCATGTATTTGATCTAGTGATGGTCCATCTTGTAGCAAATAATTGAATAAATTTTACTATTGGAATTAGGTTTGAAGTAATCCACATTAAATTAGCCTTTGTCTTCTCGTTGGTTTGGTGGTTGACCTAGCTGTTATTTCTTTACTGTAACTACATGAGTTGTCTTCTTGTTGGTTTGGCAGTTGGCAAAGTTGTCATTTCTATATAGTAACTAATGAATTTGGAATTGCAGGTCTATTTTTGGGTGATAGGAAGCAATTTGATTCTGCGCTGCACATGGACATATAAGCTGTCTGCCCATCTCCGTCATAATTATCTTACTGTGTTTGCTATAACTGCCTTGGAGATGGTTCGCCGGTTCCAGTGGGTTTTCTTCCGTGTTGAAAATGAGTGGAATAAAATGACTTCCAAGTCGAGTATTCAGCTCCAGATGAATGAAATCTCAAGTGAGGAAGCCAAGTTGCTAGTTCCCAGTGACCATAATGTATAGAGACCAGATGATTATATGTCTTGCTAGGAGCATCATGGAGGTTTTGAACTGTTTCCTCCATATTTTTTGCGGAACAGGGTTTTTTAGTTCCATTTTTAGTTTTCAATACATATCATTTTTTTGTTCATAGTGGATTAGGCTGTCCAAACTTGACGATTATAGATATTAATCTGAGCATACTACGTGTTCAATGCATCACAGAGCCTATAGTGGGAGAATGCTGATTTTATCAGTGAGCTTTTGCGCACTGAGTGAAAGCAGTGTGCTGCATGCAATTGCCGCCGCAACTCCTGAACCCTTGTATTCATGTTTTGGATGTGAATATGATGTTTGCGACACATCTAACATTGCCGTGTAGAATTCCTATTGTATCAGTTGGTGTAGAATGTTAACAACGCCATGCTTCTGGAATGCAAAAAAAATTAGGTTTCAGAGGCAGACATTATTATAAAAGGGTACATCAACTAAAACCCTTTATTTTGCCAGGTTGTTAATCTTGTCAGAGAATTGCCAGATAATAGTCTCCATTAATTGCTGCACTTTTTGGTTTGTCCGGACAAGGTAAACCACTAGTTTCATTAATTGCCATTTTCCAGGCGGCATTCATCTTCATTCCGTTAATCCACTATCATCTGTTCGTGGGACCCTTTCCAATCAAATTCTTTAAAAGTCTTGTCTTGCCCTTTTCTGGACCTCTATATCTCACCATTAAGCCCATACGTTGACGTTAATGGCAATGTTTGTTTCATAAAATTGTAGTGCGGCACTTCCGCTTACAGAACAGCAATGTACACGTGTCAAAAACTCATTTCACGATTCCCCATGAAGTAGATAACACGGATACAACCACCCTTACACGCACCGGAACTTAGACGTTGTTAAGTGTTAACCACTCACGTCTCAAAAACTCTCCCTTCACACACTTTTTATTTGATGGTGAAAAATCGCTTCTAAATGTTAGCCACAGGCGAGCTGACCACCACCCACAGCCGGCAGCCAGAGCCGAGTCAATCCGAGCAAACCACACCAAGAGTCTTAACCATATTATCTACTGTGATAGAGAAGCTAGTGGCCAGAAACGACCAACTTGCGGATGGCCTGAGCCATCAGGCAGATGGAATGAGCTCAGGATTGACTCAGTCAGGGAAGAGCTTAAATGCGTTTCATGGCATAAGGGCACCTACTATAAGCATACCAAAGTACCTTGAGAGGCTATATAAGTACACAAATTGCAGCCCGTCATGTTTTGTGGTTGGATATGTGTATGTAGACAGGCTGGTCCATAAGCATCCCGACTCTCTTGTGATATCATTGAATGTTCATAGATTGCTGGTTACTTCTGTCATGGTTGCTTCTAAGATGCTGGATGATGTGTGAGTGCTTTCCTCTCCTTCTCTCTTGTCATTTGTATTGAATTTGAGACATATAGATCTGAATATACGTTTGAATTTGGGAATTGTGCTAGTATTTTTTTAGGCTTTTTTTGGGCTCAAAGGAGATGGAAGGCTAACATTTTTTTTTCCTTGGATTTGGAACGATTGCAGGCATTATAACAATGCATTCTATGCGAAGGTTGGGGGAGTTAGCAATGCAGAATTGAACAGGCTGGAAATTGAACTACTTTTCCTTTTGGATTTTGAAGTAACGGTGAGTTCTCGAATCTTTGAGAGCTATTGCTTGCATCTGGAAAAAGAGATGTTATTGAATGGTGCGATCCTGAAAATTGAAAGAGCAATGCCCTCTCTTTCCTTGAGTGATGTTACAGAAATATCAGAAGAAGATGTACAAAATTCTTCACCAACTCAAGTAGTGGTAAACTGACTCTTTTTCAGTTATTTTTCTTCACTATTAGTTTTGTAGTTCTCCTAACTTAGGCCTATTATATCATGGACTTTTATTCATGTCTGCTTCATACATGATATAACCCTGTCATAGATGAAGTGCTTCAGTTGTGCCTCTTTCTGCAGCAGAGTGTGAAAAAAGTTCCTTTTTCTTTTTCCCTCAAAAGGAGGACATCAAATGATGCATGGCAATGGTGAGGTTTTGGTTATGGATTGGAACGCCAAATGCCATTAGATTCAGGGTTCCTGTTATAACTAGAGAAACTTAATTTATACTCATATTGGCAAGATCATTTTATTATATTCTAATTTTTATAATAAACAATGCCAAATAATTAATTTCAAATTGACATTAGATCTTCATTTTCTTTTTCAACAGAATTTTTTCTTTTCAAATTACATAATATTGAACTTTTTTAAAAAAATTTATAATCAAGTCCTCTGTATTATTACAAAAGATTAATTTTAATGGCTTACTTACGAAATATTACTTAGACTAATGAATAAAAATGATGAATATATATATTTTTTGACTGTAAAATTTTAAAATTTTTTAAAAGATTTTAAAGCATATAGAATTTGTTTTTAAAAACTTGTAAAATTATTAAAAATTATAATATATGTTTAAAATTTTTTAAAAACTTACACTCAAGTGATATATATTTAGAAAATTTTTATCAATTTTATTCGTTAATCTAAATAATTTTGTTTGTCAATTGTTAAAATTCATTTTTTAATTGTAGGACTTGAATGTAAAATATTTTTAAGAAAAAATCCAATATAATTTTTTAAAAAGTCTCTATTGGGAAAAAAAAAAAAAAAAGGGGGCTGAATGCATAGTTTCACTTCTGAACTTTACACAATTAACGTCTGACACTCCTCAACTTTTATTATTTTTATTCAATTTTTAAACTTTTATTTTCAACTTTTTATTTTTAATGATATTCTCTCTTCCATTAAACATTAGTTTAATTTATATAAGTTCTTTTTGTGTACATATTAACATTAATTTATAAAATACTTCAATTTATGTATTATAGGAGTTAGATAGGTTCAAAATAAATGTTTAAAAATTAGATAGAACATAATAAAAGTTGAGCAATACTACAAGTTAATTGAGTAAAATTCAGTGGTGAAACTATGCATTTGGCCGGAAAAAAATATAAGGGTTCAATATCAACTTCGTGCTATAATTAAGAGTCCACATTGACCCTTTGGCCTAATACATAAATGAATGAATATGTAAATAAATTATAATTTGTATTTAGCAAATTATTTTTAACTTGTTGCTAACGATTAGTTTTATCAAATTCAAATTAATATGTCAATTTAATTGCAATTAGTGACAAACAAATTTGATTTAGCTAAAAATTTAAACTGATTTGCTAAAATTTATATGACTCATAAATTATATTTATTTTTAAATTATATTTTCATAGTCTTTTTTTAATTTTTGAAATTATTAAATAAAATTATGTTATTATATTATATATTGAAATATAATTATTTTGTTAGAATATAAAATTAAGTATTTGAATGATATTATTTAAAATAATTATTAGAAAATTTTAATTTTAATGGTTGAAAAATTATTTAAACTAATGAATAAAATTGATGAATTTTTTAAGAAATATATATCATTTGACTTTACAGTTTTAAAATTTAAAAAACAATTCAGCACATAGAAAATTTTTTAAGAAATTGTGAAAATGATTAAAGTTTTGAAAATTATAATATATCAAATTTTTTTATTTTTTTTTTTAAATTACACTAAAGTGATTTGTAGACGGTGGGATATAGCGCACGTTCAAATATTCGGCAATCTCAACATTGTGCAAGCTTTGTAACCCACTTGGAAGATACGAAATTAGCCACAAAAATTAGAATCGGAGAAGGGGTCGCCACTTGGATAATAACCAAGAAACCGAATTTCGGACAATTAGATTCCGTGGAGGTCCAACAACTGTCTTTAGAGACTAAATTTGAATATTGGACTTTCATTTGCGTTATGCTTATTATAATTATTCATCCTTTAACCATTTTCTTATCACATACAATTTTATGAGTTTAATATACAATCATATAAGCATGCATATATCCACATCACATGACATATATTCACAACATGCACAATCCAAACAATGATAGAAGTCATTTAAGAAAGGGATGGGAGAAAAGAGATTATAATCCATATTAAAGTAATAAAAAGCCCAAACTAAATCTATACTAAAAGAAAAAGAAGGAGAAATGAATTAATTACAACTCAAAAATAAAATACAAAACAAAAATAGCTAGTCTAGCTAATAAGCTCAACTTAAGTGGGCTTTCACATTACGCCCAATCCATTATCCTTCTAGGAATTACTATACTACAAAACAAAAGGGTTAGTTCAAAGCAAGTAAATACAATAACATATTCAAAATAAATACCAGAAAAATCAAAGATGGTAAATCAAATCCCAAATCATGTCATTCTAACACAACGAAGCAATTTAACAATAACATAATCATGCTAACTGGTTTACATTATATATATGTGTGTGCGTGAAAACAAAGCAAATTAACACAAAAGGGTTTTTATATGCAAATAGAACTAATGCAGAGCTGATCGACCGATTGTATAGGCATTTGATTCAATGAAGAGTCGATTGCCCGTATGATGAACTGGTCGCCTCTATACAATGGTAAAATAGAGAAACGAAAACAAAAAAAAAAATTAACAAAAATTCAGAAGTAAGTTTTATTAATTCAAAATAAAACCCTTTCATATGTAAAAACTTGAAATCAAACAGAATGCAAAAACAAACAAAAAAAAAACCCTTTTTACAAAAAGTCAAAAACAATTTATATCAAATCAAGAAAAAACCTTTTCAAACGTCACTCTAGATCACAAAACAAAGAAAGAGTTACAGAAATGAACATAAATAGAAAGAAAACATGAAAAAGAAGAGATAAAAGACTGGAGAATGCAAAAAAAAAAAATAATAAAAAAAATAATAAAAAAAAATAAAGAATCTGATTATGAAACCCTCAGAGCATTGTTATGTTTAAGAATCATCACTTCAATGGTAGAATGGCAGAGACAGCAACTCCAGCAAAGGAATTTAAGTCTAATTTGTTAAGTAAAAATTAAAAATCTCACCATCACCAATTAAGTCTAATCAATTTTAAGTTAAAGTCTTTAAAATTCTAAGAACAAACAATGTTTTAAGCCTTTTTCTCTCAAAATTCTCTCTATGTGCGAAGAGTTTCCTTAAAAGCTCATACAGGAGTCATATATATAAGCAAATGAGAATAAAGAAGATAATTATCAATTTTATTTAATTTTAATCACCTTATGTATTTTTTAAGATAAGATATTATCTAATTTCAAGATAGTGCCTTATTATTATCTAGATAAAGCCTCATCCTATCTCTTAATATAAAACTCTATCTTATCCTCAATGTGATTAATCTTATCATTGGAAGGGATAAGATGAGTGTAGGCGGCGGGATTTAGCGCACGCCCAAGTGTTGGCGACCACGGCACTGCGTAGGCTCAGGGCCTACTAGAATATACGAATATGGGCTTGAGGCCCATGAACGGAGATGGAGTCGCCACCCGGATGAAAGCCGGGACATAGTTACAGCAACTAGATTCCACGGAGGTATCCAGAAGCCGTCTTTAGAGATTGGGTTCGAAAACTGGGTATGGGCTTCGAATGCCCACCCGACCTTACGGTCGGCCTCCGTTTGTGTTTTATATATTATTACCTTTAATTATCAAATGATTTCCTTATTTAATTTTGATCACACATGCTCTCAATTTTCAAATTTTACTAACTTTACGCATTAATCTCGTTTGCTTGCTTATTACCTTGGCAATTTGAACAAATAAATGAAAGAATATTACAATCATTCATTCAATACAAATGGGGAAAGGGATTAGGGATTACAATTTTTGTACAATTATTACAATAATTCAATAAAAAAAACCACTCAAGAACTAATTAACCCACTAATTGCTTAGTGATTAAAAATCACTAAGAAAACCTACAACAAATACTGTTAACTTCACATTCAAAATAAACAATATGTATTCTCATAATGATAACTCAAATCATATTTACATGAAAGTAGGCATGGGTT
>CATIWK010219597.1:0-17123 GCA_949634005.1 Mallotus japonicus
TTATAAGGTTATATCAGATTATCGATCTTCACATAACTTGAGTAGTCATAATGTCTTGCTAGAGACCAATTATGACTTGTAGGCCCTATTTAGGCCCACTGCTAACGTTATGTGAACCTACAGGGTCACACACTTAGAACATGCCCAAAACGAATATGGGTTTATTAAGCCCGGTTAAACTCTTTAGATATATATATATATATATATATATTTATGATAATTGTTATCTAAATAAATAATAAATATATTTCTGATTTTGTTTTTAAATAAAATTAGAATTAAATGTGGCATTTACCAAAAAGGGTTTTAGTAAGTGAAACCTTAATTGAGAATCCTATATATATGTGATGTTCTCTAGGGTTTTAAGCACGTCAATTTTGTGAGCCACCAAAAATTCGTTTGACTCTGCATCTTGAGAAAACGAAAACACAGAGAGTTTAGTTTGTTCTTGATTTTGTGAGAAAATCAAGTAGTGCTAGCACACAGTTCGTTTTGAAGGAAGACTGTTCGTATGGATACCAGTAGAGGACGAATCCTGTTGGACACGTCTCAGATCCGTTCACAGAAAGCAAAAAGCTCGAGGTAGGGTGTCACCGGTGTGAACCTCCTCTATTCCTTCCAACAATCTAGCCTCTTCATTCGATTGTGGTAAGGTTTTGAAAAACCTAACTAATCAATTAATCGAATTACATGGATCCGGGTTCGGGAACGTGATAAAAATTTTAATTTCCGCTGCGTTTCTATCACGAATCCCAACAGTTATTTAATATTTTTACTAGATAAAAATCTAGATTTTTTTTTGAAAAATTTGTGTTAAAATATTCTTAAATTTTCTTTAAGGGTAAATAAATTTATTCCTTGTTATAAACGTTAAAGGTAAAAATGTACTTTTATCTAATATTTTTCTTTGTGCATGTCAGTAATAGTGGACCTTATTAACAGTGAAAATTAACATCATTTATAAAAAAAAAAGGTTTGAATATATGATTTTTAAAATGATAAAAGTGTATTTACACCTCGAAAATTGTCACCCATAAATATGAAATTAGTGCATAATGTTAGAGGTGTTTTCTTTTTATTTTTTTCTAATTAATAATAATGACGTAGGATGACATGGGTTCAGCCCATGGAACCTAGACCAATTGGTTTAGGTGGAGGCCCTAGACTCAAAGGTCTTAGGTTCAATCTCTAGTGTGGGCAATTTGCCAAAGACTATGTCTTTGTCCCTCTCACCCCACTAGAACTTATATTCTCTAAATATATAAATAATAGTTAGTAGTATGTTAGTGTGTAATAGTTTGATAATTTGTAACAGTATTTGATAGTCTTTGTAATAGTGTTTGATATTGTAAGTGTTGACCTTTTGCAATGATCAACTATAATTAACCATTGTTTTGATCTTAACAAACCATATTTTGAACATCTAATATGTTTATCTTAAGTGTGTATAAGTTAGGGTTCTTTTGGAAAGCAAACTTGAAGAAAAATCAAAGAAAATTCAAGTCTGGGAACCAGACTCGATCCATGTCCCGACCAGGAGATCACTTGGGATATGACAATCCTGACCGGGACCAAGCAAGCTCGACTGGGACCAAATTGATTGCATTTCAAAGATTGGGACAGAACCCATCCTGATCAATGTCCCGACCGGGACATCAACCGGGACAAGGCAGTCTTGATCGGGACCAGTCAAACCGGACCGGGACTTAATTGAAGCTTCTCTAAGGAAATTTTCTAGAACCCATCCCGATCAATGTCCCGACTGAGATGGTGTCCGAGACATCAAGTCCCGAGTGATGTCCCGACCCCGAGTGATGTCTCGACTAGGACTAATCTGTCCCTTTCATCTTCAACTGGTCTGTCAGCTCCAACGGCTAGTTTTATCAGATGTCCCGACTGGGACCTACAAAATTCCTGCAAAAAGCTGAAGAACAATTAATGAAGAAAGATGAAGCCATGGACGAATTAAATGAGCTCCAACAGCTATTTCCTGATGTTTTTCACTATATATAATTTTCATAAAACCTCATTTAAGAGATTAGATAGATTGGTGAATAACTTCTTCTTAGCATTCAATTCTCTAAAGCTTCAAACATTAATTCTCTTTGTAATCAATTCTAATTGAGTGTGGTTTGTGTGATAGACTAGGTTTTTCTTCTTCTTGTATTTCTTAGGTTTAAGAAAGGGAAGTGCGGAACTAGTTCTAAGTGGATTTGGTTCAAGTGTTAGCCATCTAAAACACTTGGGTTTTTGGTTTTGGTTTTAGAGTTAGCCAAGAAAACTCTTATTTATGTAAGGTTGAAGAGTGAGCCTTAAACTCTTGTAAACTTAATCTCAAGTAATAGATTGGAGTGAGTATTAAAAATCCTAACTTGAGGATAAGTTAGATGGAGACGTAGATTCATTTGTGAATCGAACTCCTTAAATTCTTGTGTTCGATTCTCTACTCTCCTAATTACTTTTTAATTTTACTTAATTTTTTTAATTTCCTTTTAAATCTCAAAGAGCCATATTCACCCCCCCTCTAGGGCAATTACAATTGGTATCTGAGCTTGTGTTTTAGGTAGTTAATTGCTAGAATTCAAGATCACGAGGAGTGAATCCTTCTCTTTACTTAGAACATTCTTTGATGGAAGTGACTATCCTCATTAGAAGTTCAAAATGGAGCTCTATCTAGATAGTGATCCAATAAAACTATGGGATGTCATCTTAGATGGTTGGGAACCTCCAAAAGGCAAAGTCAATGAAGTGTAAGTGGTTCTTTAAAGAAGTCAATGGAATCAAACTCAAAAAGAAGAGAATCATAAAAATAAGAGAGCAATGATCACACTACTTTCTTCTAAGTCATGAGAAAAAGGTGGCAAAGTTCAACATTGCCAATCCATAAAAGAGGTTTGGGAAACACTTAAGAATCATTATGAAGGAAATATACAAGTGAGGAGTAAGAAGGTTCAACTTCATATGTATGAATATGAACTCTTCAAAATGAAGCCTCAAGAATCAATTGCAGAAATGACAAATCGTCTCAATGCTCTACTTATAACACTCAAGAAACTTGGAAAATATTTCTCCAAGGAAGAAGTGAATAACAAGATTCTAAGAATCCTACCTAAGAAGGATTGGGAATCTAGAGTCACTTCAATTGAGGAAGCACAAGACCTCTCAACTCTCTCAACCGATATACTCATTGGAAAGCTCCTTACACATGAGCTTACCATAAAGCAAAGAGGAGATGAGAAAGAAGAGAAGAAAAAGAGCATTACATTAAAGGCTATTTAAGAAGCAAGTGAAGATGAAAGCCTTGAAAATTATAGTGATGAAGATAGTGACATTGCCATGCTTACAAGGAACTTCAAGAAATTCTTAAGAATGAAGAATTCCTTAAGAATTATAGACTTCAATAAAAAGTATGAAGGCAAGAAGAACAAAGAGGTTACTTGCTATGAATGCAAGAAACCGGGTCACATTAGAAGTGAGTGCCCCAAGCTCAAATTCAAAAACAAAGGAGAAAAGGGCAAGAAAAAGGCCTTAAAAGCTTCATGGGATGACTCCTTCGAATCAGAAAAGGAAGAGGAGCAACAAGAAGTGGCCAACCTTTGCTTCATGGCTCTTGAAAATGAAAAAAAAAAGTAACATCTACATCTCATTCTTCTTGTGATGATTGTGATGATGATGATAATGATGAGAGCTCTATTGTGAGCAAACTCATGCTTAAATGTAAAATCTTGCTCTCTAAGAAGAAACTTTGCAAGCATGAGCTATCTAACTTATCCAAGGAATTTGAAAGCTTGAAAAATGATTTTTCTAAACTTGTTGAACCAAATGAAAAGCTTTCCAATAACTTAAAATCCTCAAATTCCTTGGAGGACCAACTTAAAAAAGCTAATGATGAAAATCTTAAGCTTTCTAAGGAGGTCCTAGAATTAAAGAATTCCATTGATAAATTCAAGAAGGGAAAAGAGACTTTAAATAGTCTTCTTGACTCTAAAAAATTATATGGGATACTCATGGAATTGGATATACAAATGGAATGCCCTCTTTATCATCATCTCACATTAACTTTGTTAAAGCTTATTGTGATTTTACTCCTTCTACTTCTAAACCTCTTGAGACTCAAGCTTTCAAAGCTAGCTAAGAGGTCTCATGTGTCAAATGATAAGGGAAATTCTCATAAGACTCAACCTCTATTGACACAAAAGGGTAAGGCTCAAGCTAAAAGGCCTCAACCTAGACATGCTTTCATGTACACTAGATACAACACTCTTAAGCATGCTACACAATCACCTCACAATACACAATGTCATTGCCATTATATGCCTCACTCCTATCCTAAGGCACAAAAGACATTGAGGAAGCACACACAACCACAATATAAATAGCATGTCTCATACACTAGGAACACATATCCTCCTAGAAGAAATAGATTTGCCAATGTTGAATGCTTCTATTGCATGACTAAAGGTCACATTAGCAATGTGTGCTTCTATAGAAGACTACACTTGAAATTACTTCCTTTGGACTACTTTGAAGCTAACCAACCTAGACCAATAAAGGTTTATGTTCAAAAAATGTTTGAATTGTGTTATGTAGGTGTGCTTGAAGTCCACAAGAATAAAAAGTAAGTGGTATCTTGATAGTGGATATTTAACACACATGACGGGAGATAAGGAACAATTCAACTAGCTTGATGCTAAGGATAGAGGTTGTGTCACATTTGGGGACAATGCCAAAGGAAAGATAATAGGCATTGGAGAAATTGGTAACCCTCAATCCTTATCTATTCATCATGTGTTGCTTGTTAATGGTCTTAAACATAATTTACTTAGTATAAGTCAATTGTGTGACATGGGAAACAAGGTTACCTTCTATCCTAGAAATTGCTTTGTTAGTAGCTTAGATGAGGACAAAGTAATTTTTAGTGGTGAAAGAGTAGATAATGTTTATGTCATTGACTTGAATAAGGTTGATAACAAAGACATTAAATGCTTGATGACTATTTCCCATGACACATGGACATGGCATAGAAGGTTAGGACATGCAAACTTTGAGCTCTTGGATGATCTTAGTAAGCATGAACTTGTGATTGGGTTACCAAAACTCAAGTTCACTAAGGACAAACCTTGTGATGCTTGTCAAAAGGGAAAACAATCTAAGTCTTCCTTTAAGCTAAAAAATGTAGTGTCCACTTCTAGGCCACTTGAACTTATTCATATGGATGTGTTTGGACCTACTATAGTTGCTAGTTTAGGTGGAATACACTATGCATATGTGTTGGTTGATGATTATTCTAGATACACTTGGGTGTGTTTCCTTGCTCATAAGAATGATGCTTTTAAAGCACTTAAAAGTTTTTCAAAAAGAGTTCAAAAAGAAAAAGGTTTTGCATTTCAACTATTAGAAGTGATCATGGAACCAAATTTGAAAATGAATTCTTCAAAACCTTTTGCAATGAAAATTGTATTTCAAATACTTTTTCTTCTCCTAGAACTCCTCAACAAAATGGGGTAGTTGAAAGAAAAAATAGAACTCTAGTGGAAATGGCTAGGACTATGCTTCATAAGTATAATTTGTCTTTATACTTTTGGGCGGAAGCCGTTAACACTTCTTGCTATATAGCAAATACAGTCTTTAAAAGAACAATTTTAAACAAAACATCTTATGAGCTTTGGAATAATAAAAAACCCAAAACTCATATCTTAGAGTGTTTTGACGCAACTGCTTTATATTAAACATCAAGGAATACCTTGGGAAATGTGATTCTAAAGCTGATGAAGGAATTTTCCTAGGCTATGCCACCTCTAGCAAAGCATATAGAGTCTTTAACAAGAGAACTCTAGTAGCTAAGGAATCTATGCGTGTTGTATTTGATGAATCTGACCCACTTAATCGTAGAAAGGATGTGTGTAGTATTGATGATATTGTAGATGAGCTTGTGGATATGAACATTCAAGAAGAAAATGCTAGGAAGCCTTTGGAACTTGAAGGTCCAAGAAAGGAAGAAAATGAGGAGATGCCTTAACCTACCTTGAATGATAATCTTCCAAAGGATTGACAATTCAAGAAAGCACATCCTCAAGACCTCATCATTGGTGATGCTACAAAAGGGGTAACTACTAGATCTCAACTTAAATCTATTATCAATTTAGCCTTCATCTCTCAAATTAAACCTAAAAATATTGATGATGCTTTGAGTAATGAATTTTGGGTCCTTGATATGTAAGAAGAATTAAATCAATTTAAGAGAAATAAGGTTTGGAACTTGGTTCCTAGACCTAAACACCATCCTATTATAGGCACCAAATGTGTGTTTAGAAATAAGATGAATGAACAAGGTGTCATAACTAGGAACAAAGATAGACTAGTAGCTAAAGGTTATAATCAAGAGGAAGGCATTGATTATGATGAAACCTTTGCCTCCGTTGTAAGGTTAGAAGCTATTAGAATATTACTTGCATTTGCATCATTCATGGATTTCAAACTATTTCAAATGGATGTTAAAAGTGCATTTTTAAATGGTTTCATTGAAGAGGAGGTTTATGCTGAACAACCTCCGGGTGATTTTCCTAATCATGTGTTTAAACTTTCAAAAGCATTATATGGATTAAAACAAGCTCCAAGAGCTTAGTATGACAGGTTGAGCAACTGTTTGTTAGAAAAAGGATTGTTTAAAGGAAAAGTTGACACAACTCTTTTCATAAAAAAACCCAAGCATGAGTTACTTATTATTCAAATATATATTGATGACATTATATTTAGTGCTACTAATCATTGCTTGTGTGAGGAATTTTCTAAGTTAATGCAAGGAGAATTTGAGATGAGTATGATAGGTGAGCTCAAATTCTTCCTTGGACTTCAAATCAAGCAATGCAAAGATTGGATCTTCATCAACCAAACCAAGTACACAAGAGACATTCTCAAGAAGTTTAACATGGATAGAGCTACGTTAAGCAAGACTCTTATGAGCACCACGACCAAACTCAACAAAGATGAGAATGAAAAACCAGTTGATGAAAAGTGTTATGAGGTATGATCGGATCCCTTCTTTATTTAACTGCAAGTAGGCCAGATATTATGTATGCTACATGCTTGTGTGCTAGGTTTCAATAATGTCCTAGAAAGTCTCATTTGAATGCCATTAAGAGAATTTTCAAATACCTTAATGGAGCATTGCATTTAAGACTTTGGTATCCAAGGAGTTCATCCTTTGACTTGATTAGTTATTCGGATGCAGATTTTTCCGGTAGCTTGCTAGATAGAAAAGGCACTTCCGGACCTTATTAATTCTCAAGTAATTGCTTAGTTTCTTGGTATAGCAAGAAACAAGTTTCAGTTGCCTTGTCCACCACCGAAGCCGAATATGTGGCAGCTAGTTATTGTTGCTCACAAGTCTTATGGAAAAAACAACAACTTAGGGACTATGGCATTGAGCTTGATCACATTCCTATCAAATGTGACAATACAAGTGTTATAAACCTTAGCAAATATCCCATTCAACATTCTAGAACCAAGCATATTGATATAAGACATCATTTTCTTAGAGATCATATGCAATGTGGTCATATCTTGCTTGAATTTGTTGATACAAATAATCAACTTACAGATATTTTCACCAAACCTCTCAATGAGGAGAGATTGAATTTCATTAAGCATGAACTTGGCATGATTGATGGGTCTAGCTTGCATTGATATTTGCGTTTCGACGATATTGTTTTGATTGAATTATTTGTTAAATTTTTATTGAATTATTTGTTAATTTTTGGTTGAATTATATGTTAGTTTTTTTTAGGTTAAATTGAAGTATTGGTGGCATATTAGGTATGATATGGTTGCATATGTATTATGGCATGTTGCTTTAATTTCTTCATTCATTGAATTTTTTTTAAATTATTTCCTTATTTGTTAAATTCTTAAAAATTATTTTACTTCTTTTCAAAAAAAATTATTTTGCTTATTAATGATTAATTATTGAAATTAATTCAATTAATTAATTATTTTAATAATTAGCAAAATAAATTCCTTTTTGTTCATTAATGCATGAGTATAGCCTTGATTCTCACTTGATACTCCTTATTCTCCAATTAATTCAAGATGTATGTGCATTTAGTTCGTAAGGACTAAATTGCAATAAATTTTGAACTTAATTGCAACTTTCTAAAAAGTGGAAGGGCTGTCACGAGCCTTGTCCCGATTAAGACATTGCTTGACTGATAGGGACACCATTTCACCTTCTTAAATCATTTTTCCCGAACTAATCCCGATCGGTATCTCGATCATGATATTACTCGGGACATTCATGTCTCGACCGGGATAATCGATGTCCTGACCGGGACATCGATCCTGACAGGATTAGGAAAAATGAACTAATGCATTGAATTGGCATATCAATCCTAGTCAGAAATGATTTTTGAGGCACTTTTTGACCAAAATTCAAATTCTAAATCACTCTCTCTTCCTATTTCAAGTCTATAAATACTCCTCTATTCATTCTTAGTTTTTCACTCATCTCTTTACAATTTTCTCTACAATTATTCTCTTCTTCTTCTAGTTTTTCTTAGCAATTTTTATTCCCTTCAACTATGGTTCCCAAGAAACCCACAAAGGTTCCTCCTTCCTCTTCTCAAGAGCCTTCTTCCAAGAAGGACAAACCCAAGAGATCACACTCTCCTTTCTCCTACTCTTCTCAAGACATTAAAAAAAGAGTTGCTTAATTTTAAAAGAGGTCTCTTATTCCCTCTAGATTTATGCATGAGCCAACTCTTAAGGCTATTGGATGCTTTGATGAAGTGAAGGAGCTTCTCCAAAGAGCGGGTTTGTATGAATTTGCTTTTACTCCTCTTCCTTCCTACCCTTCACTCATTGTTGAGTTTCTTTCTTCCTATACCCTTCGATCCGTTCATTATGATGATGATAACCCCTACTTCTCCATGCGCTTCAAATTGGGTGGAAGAGATCATTTTATGACTTGCCAAGAGTTTGATGCACTCTTTGGCTTTTCTCAAGAAGGTCTCATTCAAGTCAAGGCAAATTGGCTTCCCCACACCTTTTGGAGCAAGGTTCAAGCCCCTCAATCACCTCACTTCTACGTCAGCCACACTAAAGCCTCTCATCTCAAATCAAAAGCCTTGTGGTATGTTCATCGCTTCCTTACCAATTCCATTAATGGTAGGGCTCTTAGCAATGAAACTGTCTCTCTTGATGACCTCTTTATTCTTTATTGTCTTGTTGAGAATGAACCCATTGCCTTGGGGAGATTTTTGCAATGGAGATTATGGCTCATTAGTGATAGTCTCACCGGTGCCATTTGTGTTGGTGGGATTGTCACCAAACTAGCCAATTTCTATGGCATTGACCTCTCCACCTTACCCTCTACCAAACCACTCCTTCTTCATGAGACTTTCATAAAAAAGTCCAAACTATTTTCAATGATCAACAATTCATGGGTTTAGAAGCATGATCTTTATGAGGGAGCAAATATTGATGCTATTTTTCAAGAAATTGAAGAATATGAAGGTCATGGAGATGAAGAAGAACATGAGACTCAACCACAAGCCCCTCAAAAGAAGAGAATAAGGCATAAAGGCACTTCCTCTCAAGGCCCTCACGCTTTCGGGGATGAGCCTCAATGGGTGGGATAACTATTTGATCGCATGAGCTTAATGGAGAACAACTTTAATGAAATATTTGATCAAGTTGATGCAAACATAGCCCATCTCCAATAAGATGTGCACTACTTGTATGAATAATAAGGCTATGCTTGTACCTATGCTCCATTCACTCATCCTCCTCCTTCTCCTCCAACTCAAGAATGATTGATCGTTTTCTTCTTTGTTTTGTTTCTTTTGTTATATGTTTGTGCTTAATTATGTTTGGTTTTTAACTTGTTTTCAGTTTATGTTTCATTTATGATTAGTTTATGTTTAGGTTATGTTTTTTATTTTAAGTTTATGTTTAGTTTCCTTTTCATTTATTTTAAGTATCTTATCCTTGTACTTCTTTCTTTTTAAGTAATGCAATGTTATTTTCATTAATCTTGTTGCAATGTTTATTTTCATTAACCTTTTTGCATTTTGCCAAAAGGGGGAGAAATTGTTTGAGTTTGCTTTCATATAAGTTTGCATTTTTTAGTTATCCTTTTATCTTTGAATTCCTTTATTTTTATTTGAGTTTGCTTATTACTTTAATTTAATTAATTTACATTATGATCATATTAATTATCCATGCACACATTGAGGGGGAGTAGAACTCAAATGAAAGATGAAGCCATGGACGAATTGAATGATCTCCAACAACTATTTCCTGATTTTTTCACTATATATACTCTTTATAAAACCTCATGTAAGAGGTTAGATAGATTGGTGAACAACTTCTTCTTAGCATTCAATTCTCTAAAGCTTTAAATATTAATTCTCTTTGTAATCAATTCTAATTGAGTGTGGTTTGTGTGATAGACTAGGTTCTTCTTCTTCTTCTTCTTGTATTTCTTGGGTTTAAGAAAGGGAAGTGAGGAACTAGTTCTAAGTGGATTTGGTTCAAGTGTTAGCCATCTAAAAATTAGGTTTTGGTTTTAGAGTTAGATAAGAAAACTCTTATTTGTGTAAGGTTGAAGAGTGAGTTAAACTCTTGTAAACTCAATATCAAGTAATATATTGAAGTAGGTGTTGAAAATCCTAACTTGGGGTAAGTTAGGTAGAGACATAGATTCATTTGTGAATCGAACTCCTTAAATTCTTGTGTTTGATTCTCTACTCTCCTAATCACCTTTTAATCTTGCTTAATTCTTTTAATTTCCTTTTAAATCTCAAATAGCCCTATTCACCCCCCTAGGGCAATTACATTAAGCAATCTCCCAAATTAAGGGATGATATATGGTAAAAAAAAAGGATAAGTACAAAAAAGTAACTTGTGGTTTAGCGCTTTTTCTCTTATGGTCTTGTGGTTTTTTTTTTGTGACACTTCAGTACCCTGTGCTATTTGCCGTTAGCAAATCTAGGCTAAATTCTCTAACACCGTTAACTATGATGACATGGATGTCGACGTGCTAATATGGATGTCGACGTGCTAATGTGGATGTTGACATACTTAATGTGGATGACCATATGGATGTTGATGTGCTGACGTGGATATCGACATGGATGCCAACGTGCTAATGTGGATGTCGATGTCAACATCCACATCATCACAATTGACGGCATTAGTGAATTTGGCCTAGATTTGCTAACGACAAATATCACAGGGTACTAAAGTGTCACAAAAAAATCACAGGTCCATAAGTGAAAAAACACTAAACTACAAGGTACTTTTTTGTACTTATAAAAAAATTATAATAATAATGACATAGGTTTCAGTAACTTACAAGTAGGACTAGTTAGATCATAGATGCATTTAAAAATAGCAGAAGAAAAAGCATGCATATTATAAAATAATCTACTTTAAGGGTATTTATCTAAAGGATAAAAGAGAAAAGAAAAAAAAAGAAAAGTCCGTTGATTTTCTTGAGTACGGTAATTTAACATTGACCAAATAAGTTGTTGATCTACCACAAATTTATATCATATCTCTTTGTTTGGAAATGCCTAATATATGATAAAGAAAAGGACAAATTAAAGTGCATTTGCGCCCCCCTAATATTTATAACAAGGAGTATATATGATTTTTTATGTTTTCTAGACCATTTAAATATAAATTATATTTTTACTATGATTTTGACTACTCTAATAATGGCACAAATTGACGGTGTTAAAACCCATTGAACAATGATTTAAATGGTAAAAAAAAAAAAGCAACAGAGCATAACATCACATGTTCGCTTTAAAACTAAGCACACTCGTTGTCCTCTCTTGTAATAGCTAAAACCTTTGGCAACAATAACAGTAGGAGCAGCAAGGAGAGTCAACAAATAACCAAAAGAGAAGAAAAATGGTGAACAAGGCATGGCAAATAATATCAAGACCATTATTAGAAACAATGTTAAACAACCATGCTTAACATCATCGTGTTCCTCAACCTCTCATTCTTCACAGTCCTCATGGCTTCGGCAAAACCACTCTTATTCTTGAATGTATGACATAAACACATTGTTCTTATTTCTTTTGCTTAATCAAATAAAGATCACCGCCCACAAAGTAACAATTTGTTTCCATGGTTGTCTAAGTCTATATGCAAATCTCTAACTCTGTCTAATTGTAGTTGCTTGATGTAGTGAGGCCTAGGTGTAGTAGTAAATTAGGATCGATTTGGCTAGTTCCCATGGCTAAAGGAGATGCATTTCCAAGCTTCTTATCTCCACTGACTCTAATCGGATTTTGATTTTTATCCAATGGGTTTGTTGTGGTCATCATGGCTAATTAAATGACAGCTGAACTTCATTATGGGTGTGCACCTTTTAGGAATGCAGCTACATTAGAAGCATGAGGACAAGCCATTGATGTTCCAGAATCAATTTCAATGTCACTTGGTTAGGATCAATTTGCTTAGGAGTGGAATAAGCAAGAGATACATGGCATTTCATCAGCTTCCACGATAACCTATTCAGGTTAAGAATATCGTACAAATCCTTCTACCATTTTTCTTTATTCAAAGAATACTGGATACTAGAACAATATGAACTCAAAATCTGGAAAAAAAAAAACTTAGATAAAGAAAACTCTTGATTTAAGATAACATCAAAGAAATGGGAATGCAATCAAGAAACAACAAAAAAATAGGAGTGTGATCACCCGCCGTTCGGGGGTTGCGATCACGAAGGATCTGTGAGCTTATAGCATCGGGGCACACAAGCTAATGGTGACCATCTACTGGATTTCCATTTGTTATTGTTTGTTGGAGGGTCAACCTGAATAGGCCATGTAGATTGGAGTCGCCACCCGACATGAATCGGGAAGAAGTGAAAAATCACTTCCATCACCAGAGAATCCGAGTTTGAGGGGTAGGAGTTACTTATCTTGTTTCTTATCACACATGTTGCTTATTTATTCACTACTTCACCTAATTTTGGTTTTATGATGCATTATGACCACACTCAAGCATTGGTCAATTTAAATTGGAAATAAAGCGTGAGATAGTTGGATTGACGAGCATACATCACAAAATAAATAAACAAACAAGAATCCTCCAAACAAATAATCATGTAAGCAAGTAAGCACATAGCACACAAGCATGCAAGAAATAATCAAAATAAGCAAAATAAAAAACAGGGAAAGGGATTAAGGATTACAACCCGAGGAAACACCTATGCTAATAAATACATCCAAAATAAAAATAAATGGGGCAATTGGGATTAAGGATTACAACCCGAGGAAATAGTCTATTCTATTAATTACATTGAAATAAAAATAAAAGGAAATAAAATAAGCCTATTCTAATAATCCTACAAAACAAAGGTTAGTTTTCACACACATGCAAGCACACATCACATATAAGACAATTTAATATATTCATTCATTAACAATTGGAATAATAAATAAAGGAATAATTAAACACATGAGCAAGCAAGGATGCTAATGTATGCATGATGCAAGGTTTAGGAATTTGGGTACTTTAATGTGAAGTCATCATTTTTATTATTTAAAAATAAGGGTTTATGATGAGGCAAATATTAGGAGGTTAAAATGGAAAACAAAAAATAATAAAAGTGATAGAGATATTATTCTCACCATAAAAATATTAACTTTATGATGAAAATAATAAATTTATCAAAGAAAAAAATAAAATTTACAAAGATAATAAATATGCAATAAAATTAATATCAATGCAAATGGGATAATAAAAAGGATGATAAAAATATTATTTCTACCATAAAGATGGAAAACTTCATGATAAGAATAATAAATTTACCAAGAGGAATAATAAAATAATAAAAATGCTATTAATATGACAAAAATAGTAAAATGCAGAATTAAAAGTAAATAAAGTGGTAAGGATGTCATTTCCACCATAAAAATATATACTTTATGATAAAAATGACAACTTTACTCCTAAAAGGCATAAAGGCAACAAAAATTATAAAAATGCAATAAAAATAATAAAATTACAGAAATAAATATGTAAATAAATTAAAATGACAACAATAAAAATATGGCCAAATACACCATTTCACCCCTGAACTTTTACTCATTGACCTATTTCACCTTCCAACTCTTATTTTTTCTTATTACACATCTGAACTTCTATTTTCGACCCATATCACACATAGTTAACCAGCACCATGCGCGTTTCAGAAACGCACGCTGATGTGGACTAATTCTTTGACAGATAATCCTAGAATCACGTGCACCAACTCTACACCCAAAAAAAATTTGCTATTTATTTATTTATAATTTTTTTTATTCTTTTTTTTTAAAAATTGACTTAGTGGTGATTTTAGGAAGTGCACCAAGACATCCCAACTAAGTTGGCACCTCTATAGCACTATCATCATTAAACACCCTAAGCCTGCATTAGTAAAAATAAAAACCAAGAACAAGAATTCATCACAAAGAATTAAGAAGAGAACCTAAAGTTCTCTTTTCCTAGCAAGTCTCTAATAATGAGATCATTACATTCAAAGGGGTGATTGTTCCACCAAACTAAATTCTGTAAATTCAAACCCATGAGAGAAAGCTTGTCCGCCACAGAGTTCCCCTCACGGTAAGTATGACTGACATGGACCTGCAAGGTGGAGAGGGAATTCAGACTATCTTGCCATTGCTTTTGCAGAGACCAAGGAACTTTGGCACTTCGAGCCCGCAACAAATTAACAACATAAATGCTGTCACTTTCAATCCAAAGACAATAAGGTTTAAGGGTGCAAGCTCGCTGAATGCCAGTCATCATGGCACATAATTCTGCTTCAAAGGCATATTTAACTCCCAAAGGAGCTACAAAACTTGCAACTAATTCGCCCAAATGATTGCGAAACACCCCGCCTGCACCAGCTAATCCAGGAGCACCCTTAGTAGCTCCGTCTGTATTAAGCTTAAGCCATCCTGAAGGAGGAGGCAGTTAACGAATTCCAAAAATGCAAGGAGGCTTCTTGGACAGACCTTGAACCCGAAGATGGCGAAGAATCAGCAAATCATTTTAGGAATTCGACATATATCCAATTTTGAAGGAAGATGCATCAACCACCGCTTTACAGATTTTTGAGATAGAAACATACAAGGGAAAAAAATCACCATGAAAACGAGATCGATTTCAAACATACCATATGCAGTGGACAGTCTCTAAGAAAGCTGCTCTCCACAACGCTTGCAGCTGAGAAGAGAAATGCATGGACCATGCCTGATGGAATAAAGATCAAAATCCTTGGGAAATGCACATGGACACGTTAAAAAGGCTGGCTAAGGCTGTCCAAAGAGTGATAGCATAACATCAAGAGGAGAAAATATAGTCAATCGATTCAGCATGACTGGCGTATAAATCACATCTGGAAGGAAAATGAAAACCTTTAAGAGCTAGCAAGTCATCAGATGGAATTTTCCCATGTAACAGACACCAAAGCAGAAAGGAACGGGACGTAGGGAGATAGTGGCACCACAAATCTCTACCCCAAGCTACCTTCGGACAAGAATGATGAGAATTCAAATAAAAAATTCTGCAATTTAAATAAGCATTTAAAGAGTGAAAATAAATCAAAGAATCAACATCCAGATGTGAAAAAATTAAATGCTCAATATCTTGACATACGTCCTAGAAAGCAGCTTTAAAACTCTGAGGAAGATGCCAAAAACCATTCTTATAAATGTCAGAAACAGATGCTTTAAGCTTGTTCCTAAGAAAAAGAGGAACACCAATCCGATCAGTAATGCTATAATCTAACCATTTATCATTCTAAAAGCTGCGGTTAGAGAATTTTGAAACCATCCATTGAGAATTCTCAGGAAGGTGCTTGTAACAATGTATGATTGAGTTCCAAATTGAAGGGGTAAATTGAGAAGAATGCGGAACTTTGCATTGAAGCAGAACCTAGACCACAAATAATGAAAAGGCATACCTTCATTACTCATCAGCTTCCAAGCGAGTTTGCTTAGCATGGCATCATTAAGCAAATGAAGCCGTTTTAGGTTCAGGCCTCCTTCTTCCAAAGGTGAACAGTAGACATCCCACTTAACCGAGATTAGCTTTCTACTCTGAATGTTACCCGTCCATAAAAAATTCCTAATGCAAGTTTCCAAGTGTTTCAGAAGCATCTTTGGCCATTTATACACCATGAATGTATGGATAAAAGGCCTATAGATAATGGAATTTATTAAAGAAAGGTGGCCAACCATTGAGAGAGAAGCACCCTTCCATCTTTCGAGTTTTGCAATAATACTGTCAGCAATTGGTTGAAGCTATCTTTTTTTCGGAGCTCTTTTAAAAATAGGAACTCCCAAATAAACAAATGGCAAACTACCAGGTTTTATACCTGAAATATTCCTGAGCAAATGAACTATAGCTGAAGAGACATATTTACCAAAGAAAATATTGGACTTATCCCAATTCGCAATCTGACCAGAGAATAATCCATAGTTGCGAAACAATTCCATTAAAATCAACAACTTGGATTTAGAAGCTTTACAGAAAATTAGGATATCATCAGCATAGAATAGATGAGTTGGGCAACAAACTCGACTATTAAAGTGTATAGGGATCAACTTTCCATTATCCACAAGAGCCATAATAGAGCGATTGAGAAACTCCTCTGCTAAACAAAAAATTAAAGGAGACAAGGGGTCCCCTTGGCGAACTCCACGAGAGCAAGAGAAGAAACCTTTAGGCGAACCATTGATGATAATTGATAGACGAGCCGAAAGAAAAATAGAAGCTATCCAATTATAAAAAATGCTTGAAAAGACAAAAGAAGAAAGGACTTTCAGAACAAAATCCCACTCCATTGAATCGAAAGCTTTTTTAATATCGATCTTAAGAGCCATGTTACCTTCTCTGCACCGATAATCAAGCAAATTAAAATTTTCAGAGGCAATAGCAATGCAGTCCTCAATATTCTTACCTTGACTAAAGCCTGTAAACTCAGGATTAACAGTGTATTGTATTTCTCAATATATCAAACGTAAGGCATACAGGTACATATATACTGTACAGAGTGAAGAGATTGTATTATACTAAATGACTAAGTCCTAGTGAAGTGATAAGGGTTAGTTAGG
>CATIWK010219675.1:0-17186 GCA_949634005.1 Mallotus japonicus
GTGGCTAAAATTTTAATTTTAGCTATAAAATAATTCATGTTTATAGCTAATTGATATTATTAGCTACGACCTAAATTTTTATAGCCAATTATTCGTGGCTAAATATACAGTAAATCTTTTAGCTCTATAACTTTTGATACATGTGGCTAATACGTACAATTAGCTATAGAATTGTAATTTCTATAGCTATAAATTATATTTGGCCACAATCTTTTTGTTCGTGGTAAAATTTTGTAGCTATATGTGTAAATTGTAGTAGTGTCACAAGGGTTTGGAATCAACAAATAGTCTCTGAGGGCTGAGTTAAGAGCTTCAAACTTGTCTCAAGTAGTAAGAATCCCCATTTTTAAGTTTTGAGTTCTTGATTTTACATAAAACTCTCTTTCTTTCACTTTATTGCTTGTTTTTAGATTTATTGCTCATTTGATGTTGTGTCCATGGTATTATCTTATAAATTACTAAATACTAGTTATAAATCTTTACTTATTTGTATCTGGTTTCGACTTACTTAAGATTCAAGGTACTGTAAGTTGTTGTTGTGTCTGTCAAAGAGGCGACGTCCCTTGTGTTGAGGCGACATTATGTTGCCCCTTTGCCTATAGGCGATGCTTCTCTGAAGAGGCCCTGTCGTACCACCAGAGCTGTGCTCAAATTGGCTTTGATTCCTTATGCTTATTTTGTGTAGTTTGTGTCTTTCATGTATTTACTTCATGTTGTATCTCAATCTTGCATGTAATTACCATGATGTTCGGTTTAATCAAGTATTTATTTACTTATTTTTAATTATTTTATATTTTACTTGATGGCTTCTTTTTGTAGGATTTACTTTTATGTTTATGGAAGATTGACATTTTGAAATTTGCAGGAATTCTAAGATGATTTTTAATCATCCAAGTGTTGATCTTACAGTTAGCTTGAGTTTATTTATTTCGCTTTTATTTTTATTCCGTAATGGGTTGTAATCCTTAATTTCTTCCCCTTTTCTTGGAATATATTTTTGTAAATTATTATTTGCGATGGATGTTGGGTTTAAAAGCATGTAAATGGAATAATGTACAAATCCGGATAAAAAATGTAAAATTTGGCAATTGATTGGAAATAATTACAAATTTACATGTTAATAAGGAAATAATTTAATAATTAAAGGTAATAAAATACAAAACACACACGGACGCCAACTGCAAGATTGGGTGAGCATTCCAAAAGTCCATTCCCAGTTTCCAAACCCTTCCTCTGAGGACGGCTTCTGGGAACTTCCGTGGGATCCAGTTGTTGTACAATGTGTCCCGGGTTTCATCTGGGTGGCGACTCTATCTCCAATTTGGGCTTCAAGCCTATTTTGTATTTTCTAGTGGGCCCTGAACTCACATAGTGCCGTGGTCGCCAAACACTTGGGCACGCGCTAAACCCCGCCGCCTACAATAGCTATTCTTCAAAAATTATGGAATTGCTATCCCATAAAATTGGTATTCCATAATAAAATTTGAATCAAAGCAAAGAATAACTATTTCTTATAGAATAGTTATTCTATTCTTGGTCTATTCCGCGAACCAAACATGGCCTAAGGCTTAAATTTAAGTATAATGAGTCCTAGCTAAAACAATTCTAAACTTCCTATGAAAATATGAACGAATTATAAATTTTAATAAGAATCTTATAAAATAAGAGATAATATAAAAATATATAAAATAATGAATGAAAAAATAGATTAATAAACTTCCTAAAGAATTAATTTAAAGATATATATTATTAATATATTTTTTTAGAACCTCTTTTGTTATTTGAGTAAAGTTTAGATAGAAAATTCAGAATTTTACTATGCGTTTATTAATTTTAATTTTAGGAATCGGCTCAACTACAGCTATAGGATATAGGCTGAGTCCACTCTCTTAAATTATTGTAGTTACAATTACAGGTGAGTGGTTAATTATATAGAAGATTTTGAATTTATGTTACATATAAATATACATTTTTTTAACAAATAAATATACATATTGTTTTTTTTTTAAATGGTAATATACATATTGTTATGTTCCTAAATATGTTCATTATTTTATATAAATTGACATTTTCTTACATATAATGTCACACCACATCCTCTATCACAAGGATGAGTATGACTATATGAACTAAAACTTTTGGAACAACCAAGATCACTATAAATAAAATACTACTAGGTATCATTAAAAGGCTTACTGTGCACCAGATTCAATTAAGAGTAACTATATATCTAACTGTACAGTAGCCTTTAAGGCTTCTCTAAGCAAAATTATCCAAAACAACCGGAGTTTATTGGCCTAACCTCTACTAAAGCTGATATCTGAGGTGCACACGAGAACAATGTTGCACAAGGATCTATCAGTCCATAAAAGAGTCTGAAAAATGATAAAATAGAGGGAATGAGTACAACTACTCAGTAAGAGGATAAGGGTATAACAAAAGGAACATACAACAAGTTATTATATCATATTAAAAATTAAACTGTTTTGTATAAAGCAACTTAATTAAACCACTTCAAATGATTTGAGTCATAATAAGTACTTCAAAAACAACAAATAGCTCATCAAGTAGATTTTATATTATGAACATGTTGAAATGTTAATAAGATCATCAACCAACTCTTTAGAAACTCAATCTTATCAAGAGCTTAAATCAAAACCAAGTAAAACACCATCAAACATCAACTTATATGCACTCATAGTTGTGTCCTATAAATCCCTAGCAACTCTAGGCGCTGAATGTCTCACCTCACAACCCAAAGTGCAAATCCTCATTATACATATGCACAGAGACAATACCCTTAAAGGATGATAGTATGTATCTATTTTGCACCCGACATTCAAGGTGTGATTTTATAGGCAACATCACTGAGTGCATATCGTTGTTCCAAATATCATTTAAACTCATTTCTCATATAATAACACAAAAATCAAAGTAACATTATATGTTCCCAAGTTACTAGAAAATACACATTTGCAATCACCATGTAAGAGAGAGTTTGAATAAAAATCATTTCTCAAACACATATATATAGTAGATTTAAATCTACGATGTTATACCATTATCCACTCACCTGGAATTGCCGACACAAGATACTAACAAAATGGACCCGTCTATTTTCTACCATTGTAGCTAGAACGGCTCCTATATAGACATTTAAGAAGCAATAAAAATAATATTCTAAGCTCACAAACAAAGTTCTACTCAACCTTTATGATAAAATTTTTCTCATGCTAATGCAAAACTGAATTTTTAGCTCTATCTCCCTTACTCTGTTATGAAAGATTTCAAGGGCAACTTTGAAAAATTTCTGGGAATTGTAGAAATAAAATTTGAAGCTCAAATTTTACACACTAGTAGCTATTTGTGTCTAGTACATGATGTAAAAATTTCAACCCAATTGGATAACTACAAAGAAATTTATAAAGGCCGAATCACAATTACCTTAATTTACTCTAATAGATTGTGCATCAAAAAGTATGGCTCTGTTCAACCTTTATACAGGGAAAATCATCTCTAACTAAAAACTACAAAGTTATATAGAACTCTTAATAGTTCTCATATAATCAAACCATATCTAATTTGGAGTTTTCTAGCTCAAGATATAAATAAAAATACAGAAGCTATAAAATTCTGGAAAATAGTCTCGAATTTTTAGCTTGCAATCCTAACAAAGTTTCCACCTTTAAAATGCTCAAAATTACTTAAAAATTAACATAAACACACTCTAATATGTCTATAAGGGTCTCAAGAAATTACTTACAAAATTTAATTGAAATTGGAGTTCAATTACTCTCCCAAAGCACCTTAGTCCCCTAGTTACTCCAAAAGATGGCAGCTT
The DNA here is from genome assembly GCA_949634005.1 of Mallotus japonicus. Taxonomy (NCBI): domain Eukaryota; kingdom Viridiplantae; phylum Streptophyta; class Magnoliopsida; order Malpighiales; family Euphorbiaceae; genus Mallotus; species Mallotus japonicus. The sequence continues at coordinate 3,842 of CATIWK010219675.1, forward strand.
GCACTTGACTTGCTTCTCCCTCTAAAACAACTCCTAATTCACTTAGCTCAGCCTTGATGGAGCCTCATAACCTTCATATAAGACTTTTAGATTGATGAATTGAGTCTTCCTTTAGACAAGCAAGATCACTTTTCTTGATTTTCATTTCTTTTGGTGCTCTTGAGTTCTAGAGAGCAAGAGTTCCCTTCAATTTTTCTTTTTATTTCTCCCATCTCTATTTTTTTTTTAGGAGAGCAGCCTCTTTTGTTAAAAGCCACCAATGCCACTTTTTTCCCAATCGCTTCTTCTTTTTTTTTTTTTTTTTAGAGCAACCACCCCCTTTCTTCTATAATCTAGGTGCTTCTTCTTGCTTCTCTTATATTCTTCTCTTTTTTTTGGTTAATTAATTAGATGCTTGCCACATAAACTCATCTCTAGCATGTTCTTAATATATTTTATTTTTAACCAATCAAATGTTGGCACAAATGTAACTTCTAGCAAAATCCAGAGAATTTTGCACTTATAATCCCTCAACTTTCATTATATAACTAAGTAACTCTATTTAGTTATTTAATTCTACAAATTAAGTTATTTATTTATTTGCTATTAATTCATTTTTCAATATATTTTTTTGAACCTAGAGCTAGGATATTACAAATAAGTTTCATCACCTTATTATTATTTTATAAATTAAATTAAATTGTTTAGCTTTTATAACAAAATCGGGAACAAATAGCTATATGTTTATTATTCTCGTAGTTAAAACGATTTATTATAGCAAAGTATTTAATTTATATTTTGAATTCAGTGAATAATTTTAGTGAGTATATTTCATATTTAATTTCAGCAAATATGAGGTTATTATATTTATTGCAATTACATAGTTATAGCAATTAAAGGTAGCAACTATATCTTGTAAATATCCTTGTTTATTTATATTGATTTAGCTTTTACATGGATCTATACACTCATGGTATATATATTTTAGATTACACCATGATGACTGGTGTCTATATTTCAGCATTACTTGTTAGCAAATCTTATTTAGCAACAGTCTTGGGGATAACGCTTAGTGTACAAGCAGCTCTGTGCACGCGTATGATCAGCAATTTTAGACGTATGGGCTGCTCGATCAACGTCATCATGCGCCCAATGTGTCGGCATTTAACATAATATTTTGGCTATATAGTTTATGAGTGTATGGAATGTCTTTTTATGATCGTCCTTCAGCTTATATGATAATTGAGTTAGAAAAATTTTATATTATTTTAGAAAATGATAATTTTTTTTAATCTTAGCTTATAATTAGAGGCTTTATAGCTATTATCAAGATAATTTCTTAAATGAAAATTTATTAATTAAAAATAGTATTTGTTCCCATTTGTTACATTTTTACCCACTCACTGAGTATTTTTATATTCACCCCTCACATTTAAATTTTCACAGATCTTTTAGAGAATCAACAGTAATATCTAGTGTTTAGAAGAGGTTGTGCCAATCAACTCAACTATTTTGCCTTTTTAGTTGTACATATTAGCCTTGCTTATTAGTATAATAGATAGGCCTGTAAACTAGCCTAGCAGCTGGTAGTCCTGATAAGGAACTTAATATGTAAATATCAAATAGTATCTAAATTTTTTTTTGAATAAATAAGGCGTGTAGTATGTTTTAATCCTTTTTTAGCATAAGCATTATGCTAGCTATTAGCAAGTCACGCCTACTCATTAGCTAGCGGAGTGAGTGTGACAAAAAAACATTATCCTTTCTTCAACGGCCTATTCATAGAACGACTAGCATGCATGCCCTTCGCCTATTCCGCAAGCGAGGGGGAAATGGACAAAGACACCTGGATCCTGTCCTTAGCATATGGACCTAACCATTTACAAATTACAAGTTAGATGACCCTAAATGGTTAAGCCTTTTGCATTGAAATGGGAGATACAGCATCAGCACCATATAACCACACAACACAATATCACCACCACCACGCCCCTACAACTCCATGGTCATAACCGCATCCATATAAGAACACAATTATATTATAACAACAGAATACAACATCAACAACAACAATAAACATCTCAACAATGAAGTCATGGACACCATGGGTTAATGGACGATACACCACCACCTACAACATGACCATAACGCTTAAAAATCGTGGCCAAGGAGTTGGAGGAGGATGAGTGGCTGCAAATGATATCTCACCATATATAGATGAATATTTTTCTAGATCTAAATTAGAAGTAGAAGAGATCTTGCTTTCCGTTGCTACTACTATTGAGGATGAAAGAAGATGTGTACAAGTTTCAGATTATTTGGCCCATTTAAAAAAAATTAGAGGAGGATGCAAGAAAGGAAAGGGAAGAAGAAGCAAAGACTATTGGTAGTAATGGTTGGGAAAGGTGTAATAGAGTCGAGCCAAGCTAAATTTTGATAGTTCAAATTTGGTTCGTTCATAATTAAATCAAATTCGAACTAAACTCGCTGCGTCACTTATTGTTCTTGAACTGTTCATGAATTTAAATGAGTCTAAACAATTTTAAAAAATTCAAACTATAAATTAAAATTATACATAAAAAATTAAAATAAATTATTTACTAAATAAATTATAGTATATTTAATAAAAATTATAATTTTGTCCTAATAATATATTTTCAAAAATATTTTTTATAATAGAAATTTATATATTATAAATTTAAAATTAAACTGTTAAACATTAAAATTAAGAGCTACTTGCGAAATTTTATTCGAACTTGTTCGCGAGTTTCACGATCCAAGTTTTATATAGTTTGAACTTGACTCGTTTATTAAACAAGTTTTAATATACAAGTTCTAATGAATTTTTATCGAATCAAATACCGAACTGCTTGCGAGCAGTTTGACTCATTTACAAACATTAGGCGAGGCTGAAATGGTCTTTGAAATATTTAGGGAAAATTACATAAAAAAACCCCAACCTTTTGGGAGTTTTTCAAATTAAACCCTATTCAATTTTTTCTATCATTCAAAACCTCAACCTACCAATCATTAACAACTGGAACCCTCCGTTATGAAACCTGTAACATAGTATTGATGTGGCCGTTTTCTTCTATTATGTTATGCTTTATATGTTGTATGTGAGTCCCACAATCATGACACGTAAAAGTTGACTCAAAATAAATGTAAACTACCAAACCCACCCACCCATTCCCATTAAAAATCCAACTACTTGGAAATAAATTCCCAAAGCCTGAAACCCTAAATCAAAAGACCTTCCCATTAAAACAGAGGAAATTAGCAAGCTTGTGGACATGGAAGACCTACGTGGCTACGATATTCTTGGACAGAACGCAACCCAAGTCGAAAGTTTTATGCTTGTTCGTTGCATAAGGTTTGAATTTTTTTTTTTTTTAGCAAATGCTTTGTTACATGAGAACCTTTGTTCATTGGGTTTGGTTATAGGAACTTGGAGATTGTAGCTTACACTTCATGTGGCATGACCCACCTACTTGTGACTATGGAAGGTAAGTTGTGGCCAGACTCTTGAATGACACAAGTTCACTTGTGAGAAAATTCAGCAAACCAAAGATGAAAAATTCAGAGTTATCCAGTTAATGAAAGAAAAGCTGAATTATGAAATTGCAAAAAGAGATATAAAAGTAAAGTGGCTTAGGTGTATTTTGGTTGTGTCATGGTTAATTTTTTTAGGAAAATGGTTTATGGCTTAGTATAACTAATGGTGGTTTAATTATGTTGTCAATTGACAATAGTTAGGTTCTGTGTGTTGTAGTTTATAATATGTAAAATTTTATGTAGCTATTGGCAGCAATGATATGACAATGTAAAGTGACCTTTTGACTGGAATGAAAAATAAACTTTGTGCAATTGGTTTTGATTTTTGTTCCTATTGTATAAGTTAAAGCAGTCATTGTCTAGAAGATGCAGACAAAGAAGCATCACTACAAGCAAAAATTATGCAAAACAACATAATTTCTTTATGAGTGTATACTACAGGACATGACCAAAATTATGCAAAGCAAAAATTCTGCAGTATGACATTCAATACATAAAAAGCTCATAAAATGAGCATATTTCTCAAGAGTGTATAATATAGGACATTAACAAAATAGCATCATTAACAGCATACAGCATACTCCCTAATGAAATTCCATGTCTATCATTAAGACCAACGTTTCAACAAAACCACATTATTCAACCAAAAAAGCTCAATAAAATGAGCATAATTACATGACGAAATGGAGATGAAAGAAACCTCCCACCCACACCAAGCATCTAATAATTGTGGGGATGGATGAGATGGGCCATTGGCATTGATAATGGAAATTCCAATTTCACAGATTTAAAAGATGAAGAAGATAAACTTAGCGACAGATGTTTAAACCCACTCTCTTCCATTTTTGTGGTAAAATGGATGTAAGTATTATTAATTGAAATGTTGGAGAGTTATAAGTAATTAATTAAAAGTTAGGTAATATGTTGAAATTTAGTAAAAATTTTGGGTAATTTAAATATAACTTATTTTAAATATTTTTTAAAAAATTACATCATTAAACTATTCAACCTTCGGCAACTAATTAAAATACTAATTGATAATTTTTTTGGATAAAGGTACTTATTGCGATTAGTGACAGGTACAATGTCATCGCGGGGGGTGAAATTTCCGAAATCACCCCCCTCCAGTTGATAGCCCCCTGTATTAGGGGTAAAAAAGGAAGAAAATTTTTTTTTGTGTTGTTGGGAGACCCACGACGGCAGCGACATGTATCGTCGTCCTTTTTTTTTAATAAATAGTACTCCTCCATTTCAAACTAATTGTCTCTTTTTAGTTTTTCATTTGTATTAAAAAAAAAACATTGAATAGACTTATAAAATAGCTAAATGGAACTAAATTACCCTTCTTTAAAATATTCTTTTTTTTTTTTTGAACAACTTCTTTAAAATAGAAAAAAAAATTAATATTGCATTAGATATATAAAAGTGACAATTAGTTTGGAATTTCTTTTATTTGAAAAATAGACAATTAGTTTGAAATGGAAGGAGTACTTGATAGATAGATTATAAGATTATAGATAGATATATACATTCTATGTTAATTATATATATATAGATTAGCAAAATTTGTTGCACCTATCATTTTGTCACTTTGGAAAAGAAAACAAACTTTACAGAACGTTGAAACCATAAATATCTCATCCGACCGCTAAATGTTGCTTGTGACCAAAAATAAGAATTAATGGAGTCACTTGTCAGGATGGAGAAGAGGGATGGAGACCATGTCGGGTGATAAAAAGATTGAAACTTTTCCTTAACAAAGTAACTACTTTGTAGTAGAAGCCTATTCTAATTAATTTAAAGTTTAAACAGCTGAACATATACAGCCACAAAAACCATACCCATCGAATTCTCCACTATTCAAAAGTGATCACTTTGGAATATACAATCTGATGCCATGGACAAACACAAAAAGAAAAATACAAAAGCATAACATAAAACATATAAAAATTGCTAAGTCTTTGATCAATTAAGCATGAGATCATATGTAGATTCATCCAAAGAGGGGTAAAAAAGATTCAGAAGAGATTCTGAAAAGTCAAAACTAAACCTTATTAGCTTCCAATAAAGATAAGTACAGTTAAAATACAAAGAAATCAAACTCAAAATCCACCAGCATCATCAAAACCTGCATCATACCCAGCATCATAAGCCCCAGCATCAGACACCATGTCTCCAATCAAAAGCCCACCAAGTGCTCCTCCCAGCAACCCAGCTCCCAATCCCAATCCAAACTTGCTCTTCTTTGGCGGCTGTTGCACTGGTGGCGGGTACCCATATCCTGGCTGAACCGGTGGGTACCCATAACCTGGTGGTGGTGGTGGTGGATAGCCATAACCTGGAGGAGGTGGCGGCGGAGGGTAACCGGCATATGATGGAGGTGGAGGCGGATAAGCATAACCTGCCGGTTGTGGTGGTGGTGGTGGATATGGACCACTAGGTCCACCGTAAGGTGCTGCTACACTAGAACCAACAGGGGCAGGGTACGCAGTGACTGGCTGGTGTGCCTTGTCACTTACTTTTTCAGGTCCTGAAGAGACAAACAGATCACTGAACTTGTAAGAAAAACTTAACTCACCTTTAGCTTTTCCTGATGGTTTTCTGACCTGATAATATACGAACTGCATAGATTTGCCATCCCCTTTTGAATCCAATAGCTCCTTGATGGGAACGTTGACTTCACCAATATCCATGTCACCTAAGGTACGGTCACAGCGCAGCTTGATCACAAGATTCAAGCGGTTCTGCTTGGCAGGAGTATCTAAGATAGTGAATTTGGCAGGGAAGTTCCATGTGGGATTGGTGCCGCCGTCACGGTCTACTGGGGTCTTGGTCTTTTGCTTGGGTTGCTGGGAGTCGCCTGAGATTGAAAGGACGGCATAGACATCCATCTTGGAGAAGAGATTGACATCTTTTAGGTCCTTGGCAGAGATGAGTTTGATCTCTAGAGTTCTTTGCTCCATATTGGGGCTGGGAAGGGATTGAAGGAGAGAGGGTGGGTTGATAAAAGGGTCTCGCAAACTTGGTCAAGTTGGGAGTTGATGGCTTGATGATTATATTTTAACAAAAACTGCGAGTGCCGTCAACGGCTGTGAGCTGTGACATTTGGTGGGAGGCAGTAATCATGGTTAAAATTAAATCAACAAGCCTACTGTAAGATTAACCATGGTTTGGTAGATTTTTTCTTTATTAAATTAAACCACCTAAATATTTATAAATTGTATAATAAAAGATAGGCAAAACCCCTTTTTTGGTCCCCGAACTATACGAGTTTTTCACATTTGATCCCTAATCATTTATTCTGAAGAATTGAGTCCCTCAACTTTTATTTTTTTTATTTTCATCCTTTATTCACTCAGAATGCCAAATTGAAGATGTTGTCGTCTTCTATTGAGTTGTAAAAGCATATCTCAACCAATTATTAGTTGTGAGCTTGATCATTTGAACTTAATTTCACGTTAATTGTGAGCTGCATCAAGTTGTTGATGCAAATTGTTTGTTTTTTACAGCTGGTTAAGACATGCTTTTTATTCAAATGTACTTTTATAACTCAACAGAAGATGACAGCATCTTCAATTTGGCATTCTGAGTGAACAAATGATGAAAATAAAAAAAATAAAAGTTGAGAGACTCAATTCGTTGAAATAAAAGAAGAGGGATCAACCGTAAAAAACCAGCAAAATCCGAGGACCTAATAATAGGTTTTGCCTAGAAGATACTAACTTTTTCCTAGTAAACCTAACCAAAAATTAAGTAATATCATTAAATTATTTTTTATTGGAGTTTTTTTTATCTTTGCTTAATCAAAACTACTAATATTTAAATTCTATTGAATTTTAGATAATTTAAATTAATAAATATAACCATAAGAATAAAAATCTTTAAATAATTAATATTTTTTATTAATAGAATTTGATTTGATTGTATCTGTAAACTAAAACAAAATTTCAATAAATAAAGTAGATTATTTTGTATTAAAATAAAGTAACGGCAAAATTTTTCACAAATAATTAACATCATTTTTAAAAAATAAAATTATTTTTAATAGTTGAATTTTTTAAAATTTAACAATATATATTATTTTTTTATTATAATTTAAAAAAAAAACAATAAAGTGTATACCACCCTACCAGCTTAATGCCATTAATTTTTAGCTCGATTTCTCTCCTTTTAATGAGGAGGAGGATTGTTGGATTAACTTGATCTTTATTGAGATAGAGGAAGAAGTCAATATGTTCAAAAAAAAAAAAAAAGAAGAAGAAGTCAAGACAAGCAAAAAAAAAAAAAAAGGTAAAAATAAATTGAGGAAGTGCTCCTCATTTTATACATAACCCAAGATTGACCAAAAACAATGAACACAAAGTTCAATGATAATGGAGATGTTGACCTCAGGTACCACATGGCATCACATGCATTCCTTTCTCGGTGCCTCCTCGGTATTCAAGAAACTCATTTTGTGATGAACATTCATCATCATCGTCAATTCACACACATACAAGTGAGTTCAAAATCTCACATAAGCAAACTCAGATCACAATCAGACCTGTTCGTCAAATGGAAATCCTTCAGCATTTACAAGCTATTTCAGTTGTCATGTATATAGGCAATAGAAATGAGCAATACCCACAATTAAACTAAAAGAAAATTAGTTGAAAAATGTGTACTGCCTGTATTTCTATGGTATGATGACTTAGTAGAACCAATATTCTGTCAACTGCACAATATATATCTCTATCAAACATGTAAATATCAGGATAAAAATGGGTCAGATCTTTGCTAAGTTTCTGAATATCTAACATCCTATCATCAGTATTGGGTACTACAACTGTCTGCATCAAAGATTGTATGGCACATGCCCTAAGAAACTCTTCAAGTCAGCCATAATGTTGTTGCACCTTACGAGAAGTTTTAACATTGCACTAGAGACATCAACGTTCCGGTCAGCGGGCTGCATTTGATTGTTCGTTTTCTCATCTTCAAGGTATCTCTCATTGCAAGCTTCAACAAATTTGCAAACCTCGTTGTTCTCAAGTGCGTTTGAAATCCAGTAAGAGTGTGGAAGCCAAGGAGGTAAAGGAGCTACACCCTTCTTGAAGTTGATTGCAGTATCATCACGAATTGCATCAGAACATGATGAGGTACCATCTGGATGATCGCCCTTTGGCCTTTGGATGATATTGTTAACTGCCAACTGCTCTTCCAGGTTACTTCCATCCCTGCTCAACATGAAATTTATATGTAGATTGCTCCCAGGATTAGCCTTAGTAAACTCTTCTCCATCTGCCTGTGGCTTCTTCCCAGCCAGTGCTTTGGACCTTAAATCAGTAGAGTAACTAGAGTTCATGGAAGTCAATCCTGGAAGCTTACAGCAAGTTGCTTCCAGAGATTGCTTCCCTGGTTTAGGTAAATCTGGAGTTGGCACTTCCAGGACTTGCACATCATAGAGTACGTTTTCAGCGCCAAAAAGGGAATTGTTTAACATTGCATATTTTCGTGCTACCTGAGCGTTGTACTCGTATTTGAACAGAACTTGGCAAGTTGACGATTTCCAGAACACACGCGGAGAATTCTCAAAGGGTCCAAAGGGTGCAAATTTTGCTTTCAGCTCTGAAACTGAGGGCAACTTTGACTGTCGAGGAAATTGCATCGCTAGCATTGTAGGTTTTGCCACTCTTCTTGAAGTTTCAATCTTCTTAAGCGGTTTTCTAATTGGCTTTGCTTTAACCATCAACGCTGTGTCTTTTCCATTTGTCCCCTGGGACTTCAAAGGCCTCTCACCTTTGACCTTCTTTTCTGCAGGCAAGGCCCTCAGCCCATTCAGATTCTTGAGTCCTTCTAACGACATCTTTTCTGCAACAGATGAACAACTTTCCCATCCAGTCTTGGAGAAATTATCTGGTTTGAACCTCTTTTTTGGAGGTTTCAAGGAGGAAGGCAGGTCATGTGCGCAATTCGGTTCCCAGTCAACTGTAACATCAACTAGGCCACTTCTTTTAAGCATGGATCTTTTATCCACACTTGTAGGTTCTTTACCAGCTAGACATAAACTCAGAGCATCCTTCCCACAACCAGAAATATCAGTTCTCTCTTGGTGGCACTGAGACTGTCGTTTGTTAGGAACAAATTCATCTCTTTTTTCCAAGACAACAGTTTTAGCTACAAGGGATGCTTTCCTATGAGATGAACCCGGAAGGCTTTGCTGCCCTGGACAACTATGATTGACATTCAACATATCCAGCCCATCTTTTTCTTCGTACAGAGCTGGGCCTCCCTCACGCTGGTCCTTCACCATCACAGGCCCTGCAGAGATCTTCCTCATGCCTAGAGAAGTATCAATATCAACTGGAACACTAAAGGAAGCTGCACCTGCAAAGGATAGTAAGAGCATGAACATTACACAACCAAGAGAAGCGTGCAAATGTACAACACCCTTTGCTATAATTAAAAAAAAAAAAAAATACAATTCACGAGTCTTCCATAACCCCCAAAGTATGGTATCTGTTTGGTTTATGGATATAATACAAAGAGAACAACACATTTAGCATTTGTGAAAAAATTCAAGTTGAATGGAAATATACCTCGAGGTGATACTTTATCCTGCCAAGTCAAAACCATCCTCGACTTGACAGGGGAAGCAGGGTTCACCCCAAAATCTCCAATTAGTGTCTCATCTCGAATTGGTACTTCATGATGCTGGGACAAAGCAAGCATTGGATTGACAAGGGATGGCGCTTTCCCTCCAAATGCCTCAACATATGCATCATCATACTCCTCAAAAAGCACTCTCCGATAAGCAAGAACTGTAGCCACATTCTTAATCCAATGAACACTTCTTTGAAATTGCTTACAGGGCATTAATCCCAACTGCTTTACAAAATTGAGCATCTCAACTGGCTGAAATCCATCTCTGGCACTCTTAATTTGCCTAACTGAATACAACCCACCAGGCACATACCCACAAACATCAACTCTAAAGAACCCTTTAACACTGGCGTGCCTAAAGCTAATAGGATTCCTACATTGACACAACAAACCAAGTGCAGCCCTCCTACTAAGCTCCAACTCTGCCTCCTTAACAGCGTTCACAAAATCCCTTGCATTTGTTTTCTTTGATTTCTCAAAGTAATTAGAATCAAATGGGACAATGTCCAATTGATCAAGCCATCCGTAGGTACCATCCCCAAAAAATGCAACCAAAACATGACCATCTATCTTAGTTTTATACACATCAGACACAGCAAATGCCTCATTGAATACCTGTCCTGGCCACCAAGGGTAAGATTTAACCTCCCCCCATACCATATCTCCAAACTCATATTTATATCTCACTGGATTGGTCACAACTTTTTCAGAACGACAATTCCGTTCCCTATTTCTTTCAGTTTGTTCTCCTAGTCCTAGTCCTACCCTTTTTGTTAAATATGCAGCTCCATTGCTTTGAACCTCAAGTTCCTTTTTTTTCAATGAACCATACACCCCACTGGCAACCATTTCTCCACAATCAGAACCCACTTTCATCAAGCAAACAAAAAATAACAACCCACATCAAGTTTTCAACTTTAACATCAAAATCACCATCAAGTCTTATAACTGCACAGAAACGAGCAAGCAAAAGGCTTATATATTAAATGGGCATTTCTTTTTTAAATATATGATAACAGACAACGTGAATAATGATACTGCAAATTGTGAGAAAACTGTGTGAAAAAAAAAATAAAAACTTCAAGTGCAGAGCTTCATTTTAGTGCCAAAAGAAAAAAACAAACTGTATAAACCTTTGAAGCCGGTCACATTCTGTTAGCCATTTCTTCTTCATTGCATATACCCAGAAGCAGATGGATTTTGTTGTTATATGTATGTATAAAATAACCGTAAAGAAGGAGGAGACTGGAGAGCTTGTGTGCAAGGTGGTGTATGGTGACGGGGTCCGGCAGTGACAGAGATATATACTGTAAAAAGCAATGCAGAGACCAGCGTAGTACCATGGTGTGATTGGTGGGGGCGACGATACGGTAGTGTCAAAACCTCCTAAGCTCTTTTGGTAGGTCCAGTTCACTACTCTTCTTAACTGCTTGACACGTGTACAATTGAATGTCATTTGGGCTTTTACTTTTTCTTATATCTCAAAAAATTTTTAAATATTTTTAATCTTGATAATTTGTACAATTTTAATAAACTTTTAATATTTTTAATCTTTATTTTATTTTAACCAATAAAGATTATGCTTAACTTTTTTCCCTCTTTTATTTTTTATAAGATATTCCTCAATTTATTTAATTTTTTCCCGCTTTTATTTTTTACAAGCTAGATATCAATTAATATCTTATATAGAGAATTGAAATATTTTAGAGTATAAAGTGAAGTTTGACTCTTTATATGTAGAGAGTCAAACCAACTCTCTACTCTAAAATAAAAATACATAAAGTATATTGGAGACCTTTTTTTTTATTTGGCTCTTTAAAATAGAGAATTTTACTCAAATGAATAGCCTATTGGAGATGCTCGAAGAGTCATCTCCAGTAGGCTCTTTATTTGGGTAAAATTCTTTACTTTAAAGAGTGAATCTAAAAAAATTGACTCCAATACACTCTTTATATTTTTATTTTAGAGCATCTTTAATAGTACTCTTAATTTTAAAGAGCATTTTTTGCATAATAAAGAACATTTCAATGAATTTTTAAATATAAAGAGTGAAAAAATTTGTACAACTCCGATAGACTTTTGATATTTTTAATCTTTATTTTGCTTTAACCAATAAACATTAATTTTTAATTTTTTTCCTCCTTTATTTTTACAAGATTTTCCTCTATTTATTTAATTTTTTCCTCCATTTGATGAAAGAAAAAAAACATTTTCAATAAATAGATAAATATCAATTAATATGTTGCATAGGGAATTGAAATATTTTAAGCCAAACCAACTCTCTACTCTAAAATAAAAATATAGAGAGTGTATTGGAGACCATTTTTTTAGTTGGCTCTTCAAATTAAAGAATTTTGCTCAAATGAAAAGCCTATTAGAGATGCTCTTAGAGTAGAGAGTTGGTTTGGCTCTCTACATGTAGAGAGTCAAACTTCATTCTCCACTCTAAAATATTTCAATTTCTTACGTAAAATATTAATTGATATTTATCTATTTATTAAAAAGATTTTTCTCTTTCATCACATGGAGGGAAAGAATTAAATAAATAAAGAGAAATCTTGTAAAAATAAATGAGGAAAAAAATTAAATATTAATATTTACTGGATAAAGTAAAATGAAGATTAAAAATATAAATAATCTATTTGAGTTGTACAAATTTCTTCACTTTTGATATTTTAAAATTTTTTGAGATGCTTTTTATTGTGCAAAAGATGCTCTTTAAAATAAAGAATGCTATTATTGGAGATGTTCTTAATCAACTAATATGGCTAGGTTGTTCTTTAAAAAAAAAAAAACTAATATAGGTTGTTTCTGTTAAATGAGGTGTCAAATTCGAGTTCTGATACATGTAGTCATATTAAAATAGTTGTTAGGAGACTTTTATCGCTCTTGTGGTCCTATTCGAATCGAACTAAATTAGTTAGAATTTAATAAACTATGAATACTGGTCTAATAAATTCTGAATACCGATAGTTCAGGAAAAAAAATAGTATATGTCACACCTCGTCTCACGTAGCCCGAGATGGACGTTTAAAACTAATCATTCATCAAAGCACTTAAATTAATCAAAAATATGTTATAATTATAATTATATTAGCTAAAGAATTAAAATACCTCCAAATAAAAGTTTAATAAATTCATGTAATGGAAAATAAAATTTTCCCTGTAA
>CATIWK010219684.1:0-12844 GCA_949634005.1 Mallotus japonicus
TTTTCTTGAGATTTTTTATCAATTTTTAATAAAGTAATATAATTTCAAATTCATAATGATGTTAAAACAATTTAATTTATAATTTAATGAGCTTTACAATTTTATTTTAATAAATGAAGATTTGAAGACTATATATTTTCAAAATAGTATATAATTTGGTGGGAAACACATTTAAATTTATAATATAAGATTTTAACTTAAAACGAATTAAAATGCAAATTCTATTTAAGATTTACAATAACTAAATAAAAACGTTATATAAAATTATTATGATTAAAAGAGAAAAGTATAAACAAAAAATTACTTTGTGGTTTCACCTTTTATCACTTGTCTAACCCATGGTTTGTCTCATGACAAGTTGGTATCATGTGTGTCATATTGTTAGCAAACAAAGATACATCGTCTTACGTCATTAAAACTGATGACGTGATAAAAGATATTTTAATCATATCACTTTTTTTTATATAGTTTCACATTTTCACTTGTGGTTTAACTCTTTGACAAATTAGTATTCTATTTTCCAATATCAAAAATATAACAAATTAAGTTATTGATTTATCAAAAAAATTTATATCAATAATTTCTTAATGCGTTAGTTGATTTAACGGCATGAAATAAAGAGTACCAATTTATTACGAAATAAATTACGAATTAGAAAGGCCAAATACCTCATTTCACCCTTGAACTTTACCCTTTTGGTCCATTTCACTCATTAACTTCAAAATTAACCAATAGCATATATGAACTTCTATTTTGAACCTATTTCACCCATGGTTCGACATTTTTTAATTCTATTAAACACATAAGTTGACAGCGTGGCGAAGCACGTGATGGCAAACAAGGTGAGGTGTGTAGGTTGGTTGAAACAAGCTGACGTGGTTAATATCTTTGACTAAGAGGTTGATAAACCAAATTAAGAAGACCGATGGCTCTATCAACATGATAAAAAATTCATCAAGTTATTAAATTCTTATTATTTATATTTCATATACAAAAAAGCAAAGAACAAATTTTAATAAATTTTAAGGTTGAAAAAAAGAAATAACGGAAAGTAGAGAGAGGGGGAGGGGAAGAAAATACCTTAGATTCATTGAGATTGACTTCATTACTACCAGCCATGGGAGATGGTTCTGAAGCTCTCCAAAACCAAACCCCAAAAATAGAGAGAGCTATACAGGACACCGAAAATAAAAACTAAAAAGAAAACAACAACAACCCACAAGTAGAGAAAGTTGATCTTCTTCTTCTTCTATTACTTATTAATCTTCTTCTTCAAAGACAAAAGATTGATGATAGATCATAGACAAAGCTTCTTGAAATATATTTATTCCTATTTCATTCTTTATTCTGTCATTTTTAAAATCCAGTACACCAAATTAATAAGCCTGTAGACACAATTACACAAACACCTGTATTACTTTCACTCTTTCTCTCTATACTATATATGTTCTATTTTTTTTATTTTTTTTTGCTTACGGGTTCTTTTAATTTCCCAGTTGTGGGTGATGATTGTTTTCTGGTTTATTTAAAAGAGACACTTAGCCTCTAAAATATAATAAGAATAATAATAAGAAGAAGAAGGGAACACAATAGTGTGCATTGTGTGTTGTGTACTGTGTTTGGGTACACAAACGAATATGCAGTTCTTCTTGGGCATTTTATCAAATAAGTGGTGAGCAAAATTTAGTTAAATTGTTTCAATCTCTTCCTTTGCCACTCTACAACATCATTTTCAATAATAGCATCACCACTTGCATTGAAAAAATACATTTTCAGAGTGGCGAATCCTCGAGCCAACCAGAAAGCATCAGTTCCACTGATAATGGGCAACTCACAGATATGTTCTAGAGCAGGATTTCGGCCAAAATTTCAAGGGTGCTGCCACTAAACTTTCTGCTAGAGAAAACCAAGTTCATGCCCATAAATCCCTTAAACCAATGAAGATTTTTCCCTATAATTACGATTCTAACTACACATGGGTCTGGAAATCCTAAAATGTTCATGCAAGAAATGCCAGTCCATTTGCATGGGGTCGGGTCTTCTTCGTTTCAGTCAAATAATAGATTTTCATTAGATGGTTGATCAACAACTGATTTTAGCGACAGAAGAGAAAGGCCATCAGGAGAAAGAGAAAAATTTAGCTCTATGTTAAGCAACAAGCAGAAGAAGAACAACAATAAAGGGAGATAGAAGGGTAGCTTTACACTTAATTATTGAATCTTTTTCATTGTGTTCAGAGGTACAGAAGAAGAGAAATAGAAACTGAGAGATAGCTAATATTTACAGAGAATAAGAAGAAAAAGAAGAGGGTAGTTGGATCAGGGGTATGGAGAGATTTATGAGACATGGACTTAAGAAAGACGAGAGTTTGATTGGAAATGTGGCCTTTGTAATATTTTAGCTCTAACATGGATGTACACCTGGACTTATACATGCCATGTCATCGCGCGTTCTTCACACACGTTTTATTATGTCTGACCATGGGTGAAATTGGTAAAAAAATAAAAGTCTATATGTGCTATTGGTTAATTTTGAAGTTAATGAGTGAAATGGACCAAACGGGTAAAGTTTAGGGGTGAAATGAGGTATTCGGCTAGTTAGAAAGGAATTGATAAAAAGGTGAAATCAATGATTGACCAAGTCAACTCACTCGGCCGTGCCTTATTTGATAGTACACTCTTATTGAATATTATTGTTTTATGTGGACATGAAGCTCACGTCCCACTTTTTCTTTTCTATCTTTTATTTTGTTTTTTTTTTAGATTTAGTGCTTATAACTTTCTTTTTATTCTCACAAATAGAGAGTACAAACAAATGTACGTAACACTCAATATATATATATATATATATAAGATCTCTCCATTCTGGTTCAACTGTATGTTTTTTCTAAAAATGTTCCATTTGATTAAATCATACATGATCATTGATAATATCTCAAGATAGCATATAATAATTATTTGAGATCTTTATAACCTTAAAAGGCTTACACAATGATGTAGAAGAGGTCAACTCTTATGTTATCCACAGGGTCGAATAATGCATGAATGTAAGTACAATATATGTCACAATATAATTTCTCTTAACATGGAGGATATGTCTACTATGATATTTATACCACATAAATTCACTTAGTATTTAACTTAAATTAAAAATTAAATCTTAAACAACCTATAAAAGAATTCAACCATAACCTTAATCATCATAAAATATAACCATATACGAATCATAACTAGTGATACCCTGCATACATATTCCTACTATAATAAGGGTTATTATCCTCCAAAAGAAGGATTACTTGTAGAAGAAGCATACCCAGTCCAGTTAGGAAGAATCCCTAATTAATAAGACATCTCAAATAGGAAGAAGTATTCTCAGAACAGGCATAAATCCTATAAAGATAAGGAATCCTATTTCTCTCAAGTTTGAGAATTACTTTCTCTATAAATACTCCTCATATCTCTCATTCTTGTTCATTCTATTCTCTTAACTAATTACTCTCTTTATCTCTCTATAATCACTCTCTACCCTTTTTAATTTAGGCATCGGAGGGTTTGTGGGGATCCTCCTCACCTCTCACCTTGCCCTTTGTTGATTGCTTGCTTGCAAGATTCAAAGATTATCAAATGGTACTATGTGTGGGAATCCTTAAATCAAAGCCATTGATATTTACCGAGTAAAGCATTTACACTATGGCCTCCAGTCCACTGCCAGGCACAACTCCAGCTACCCAGGTTAACCCATCAGCCCCCATCCAGCAAGTTAGACCTTCTTCCTAGACCCCTCTTGATTCATACACACCACCTACTCATGCTCAGGGTTGGTCAACTCCTATGGGCACAACCTTCCCTTATTACGCCCTTTGCTATACACTAGTAGATCCATACCTTCCATATATTTTTTGAGTTTATTAAATTTTCCTACTGTAAGTACACCTGACCTAAACCTTATTACCTAAACACCTAATTTTCCTCCATTATACAAAGAGGCAATGATTAACAATATCCAAGCCCAGATTACCCTGATGCCGCAACAGTTGAATGTCTTAACTTAAGATAACAATCCCGAAAGAACTAATTTGGAGAACAACATGACAATACTACCAGTTGTAACTCAAGGCATGTATGGTGGAAGTAAGGAAGGCCAAAAAACCAAGAAGAAGAGTCCCGCACGAGTATCCCAGCTTTGGATAACTCTAAAATAGCTCAAAAGGTGAAAAGGGACCAAAGAAGGAGGACAAATGCGTCCTTGAAGGAACAACACCCTTTGTAAGAAGAATAGTCAGAACGGAGATTCCGTCCAAGTTCAAACTACCTCATCTAGACTAGTATGACGGCATAGGGGATCCGATCGACCATATATCGTCATTCAAAACTAAGATGATGCTTCAGAATGTGAATGACGGGATCTTATGTCGAGTTTTTCCCAGCACGCTCGCTAAAACAACTCAAAGGTAGTTTCATCGACTACCGAGGAACTCTATCTCGTCCTTCGAAGAATTGGTTAAGAAGTTCCAAACTCAGTTCATCACCAATGTTCCTCTTGCCAAAAGTATAAATGATCTTCGGTTGTGCAAATAAGAAGCCATAGAGTCATTAAGAAGCTACTTGGATGGTTTAACAAGATTGCTATGCAAATTAAGAACTTAAGCGATGAAGTGGCCATAGAAGCAATAAAGAATGGGACTCGTTTAGGGAAGCTCAAGGACAAGATCATGAATAAAGAGCCCAGCACTTTCTCTAAAGTAATGACCATGATAATCAAGTTGATAAAGCTGGATAAAGATAGAAGGATGCGCTGAGATGATGATAAAGCACGTTCAAGAAAGATAAAAGATTAGAACCCAGAAGACCTCAAGTTCAGCGAACTAACTTCAAAAATTTGGTTGAAGGGTTTAGAAGGGATTGAGAGGTACATACCTTTGAATACCCCAAGATCAAAAATCCTTATATGGATTAGACATAATAGGGTAGGCATACCTCCATCAAGAAGGCTAAGCCCAACCAAAAAAGGAATACAGGATAGGAGATTCTATTATCAATATCATCGGGATTATGGGCACGACACTAACGGATGCTGGGATTTGAAAAGGGCAATAGAGTAGCTAATATAGAATAGTAGGCTCGCAAGATTCACGGACACTGTCAGAAAGAACCGTGAACCAGAAGATCAGAATGGAGAAAGTCCCAACCAAAAGAAAGCTCAGAATGAAGTGGTTGGCATCATCAATATGATCGTCGGAGGAGAAACGTCAGCAGAAAGGAGGCCAAAAAGAACTCGGAAAGAGGAAACTCTCATTCCCGGACTAAAACAGACCATTATATTTAGTAAATATAAAGGATGGAAAACATGTCCAGTACCCACATAATGATGCTCTGGTGGTAAGTGCTTTCATCAACAATTATCTAGTAAAAAGACTACTGATTGATGATAGAAGTGTTGTTAATGCATTGTCATGGCATGCTTACAAAGCAATGGGAGGTTCTATCACTGATTTGAAACTCATCCAGAATCCCATTACAAGTTTCTGCGGAGGAACCACATAACCGATGGGATTGGTGGAGCTAGCTATGGAGTTTGGCAACCGAGATACTGGAGATGTAAAAGCTGTTAAAGCTTTATTTAATATGGTAGACCTTCCACTCACATACAATGGTATCATATGACGACCAATCTTATATGAAATTGATGCAGCTACAAGCATCAGGCTGCTGACCATGAAAATTCCTTTAGAAGATCAAGTAATAACAATCCATGGGGACCAGACTATAGCCAAACAATGTTATCAGATGGCTGTCAAAACTCAAATGAAAGCATTACCATTGGAATCCTTAGAACTAGAAAAATAAGGTGCCAACCCAGAACCTGTTGATCAAGTTCAAACTTTACAACTGACAGAAGTGAAGGTAGTCAGGATTGGCAATAAGCTTAATGATACAGTTAGAAGAAGAATAAGTGAAGTTCTTAGCAAACACTTATATAGCTTCGCTTCCAAAGCATTTAAGACTCTCTGAGTAGACCCTCGGATTACATCACATAGTCTAAACATTAATCCAGGCACAAAGCTTGTAGTTAAAAAAAAAAGAGGAAGTTCGCGTATGAAACGTAGAAGGTGATTGCTGAAGAAACGAAGAAGCTATTAAATGCCAGATTCATCAAAGAAGTCATATATCCGGATTAGGTAGCCAATGTAGTGCTACTAAAAAAATTGAATGGGAAGCATAAAATGTGCGTTGATTACACTGACCTCAACAGTGCATGCCCAAAAGACAGCTACCCATTACCAATAATTAATCAGTTGGTAGACTCAACTGCTTGTCACATCCTGTATAGCTTTATTGATGTTGCTCAAGGGTATCACCAGATCCCAATAAAAAAGGAAGATAATGAGAAAATGTCTTTCATCACTCATGAAGGGCTTTATTATTATAAGGTTATGCCCTTCGACTTAAAGAATGTAGGAGAAACCTACCAGAGGCTGATGAACCATGTCTTCTAGGACTAGATTGGAAAGAACATGGAAGTTTATATAGATGACATCATCGTCAAAAGCCAAGTGGTAGAGCAACATTTCGAGGATCTTGACCAAATCCTCCGCATACTGGATCAATATCGGATAAAGTTAAATCCAGATAAATGTGTCTTTGGAGTGAAAGCTGGAAAGTTCTTGGGTTTTATGGTTCCCACAGGGGAATTGAAGTTAATCCGGAGAAAATGGAAGCCATCCTTAAAATGAAAGCTCTAGCATTATTGAATGAATTCCAGAAACTGAACGGCAGGATAACAGCATTGGAACGGTTCATCTCTTGTTCAACCAAAAGGAGCCTATCACTATTCCGAGCCCTAAAAAACTCAAAGAAATTTGAGTGGAATAATGAGTGTCACGCTGCGTTTGAAGATATCAAAAAATTATTGTCCTCACCACCATTTCTCAACAGGCCAATTCATGGAGAAGTCTTGTATTTATATCTTTCAATTGGGCAAGAATCAATAACTTTAGTATTAGTTAGAAAAAAAGGAAGCCAGCAAAATTCAGTATGCTATATCAGTAAAGTACTCAGAGGTTCAGAAGTTTGGTATCTGAAATTAGATAAATTGGCCATGACTGTCGTACACACATCTCAAAAACTCCGGCACTACTTTCACGCTCACTCAATCATCATCATATCCAACTTTCCATTGAGAAAAATAATACAAAGATCCAAAACTTCTGGACGACTAGTTCAATGGTCAGTACAGCTAGGTGAGTTTGATTGACATTAGCTATGAACCTCGGCAACATATCAAAGCCCAAGCATTGGCAGATTTTATACAGGAAATGATGATGGAAGATACAACCACTTCTTCATATCCAGAATGTAAGCTATACATAGATGGTGCTTCAGGAGTATAAGGATCCAGAGCCGAAATTATCCTCAGAGGGCCGAGCAAAATTGCAATAAGATATGTAGTGCAAATTAAATACAATGCCACTAACAACGGAACCGAGTATAAAGCACTAATTATAGGGCTCAAATTGGCAATTAAAGTCAGAACTGAGCATCTCATGATCTATTCTGATTCACAACTAGTTGTTAACCAAGTCAAAGGAACATATCAAATGAAAGAACCGAGCATAATCAAGTATGTTGAAAAGGTTATACAGCTCCTGAAGAAGCTCGAGCAGGAAGGGGGACAATGGAAAATCATATAAATTTCCAGAAGTGAAAATTCATATGCATATTCATTGGCTAAGTCAGTAGCAGAAGGTAGCCAAAATTCAAAGAGCTTGAGCTAACGGAGGAATTGATCGAACCAAACACTGAAGAAGCGGAAGTCATGGATGTCCAGGAGGTAGCAGAATTGATGAAGCCAATCATTCAATACTTGGAGCATGGCGTTCTTCCACAAGACATACTCAAGGCCCAAAAATTGAAAATAAAAGCTGCACATTATTCCATGCATAATGGAGAACTTTACAGAATATCTTTATCACACCCATGGTCTAAGTGTGTATCACCAAAAGAGGGCAATTACATAGGGAAATTCATGAAGGAATCTATGGAGCACACGAGTCCTACAACTCGTTGGTCAGAAAAGCATTACTATGAGGTTACTATTGGCCTAAGATGTCCAGAGATGCTCAAAAACTCGTCCAAGAATGCCACAAGTGCCAACAGTTTGCCCATCTTAATCACAAGCCTTTCAATGCTCAGCACCCAATTGGAAGCCCATGGCCTTTTGCAATTTAGGGGATAGATATCTTAGTCCATTCCCAGTCTCAACGTCTCAAAAGAAATTCTTGATCATAGCCATAGATCACTTCACCAAGTTGGTAGAGGTGGAAGTTATCCCAACTATCATAGAAGCTCGGATTCATCACTTTTTCTAGAAGAAAGTTATCTGCAGATTCGGCATACCACATACCCTTATAACAGATAATGGGAAGTAATTTGATATTGAGAAATTCAGGAGGTTCTGTTTAGATCTTAACATAAAGCCATGTTCACTTCAGTAGCACATCCACAAATGAATGGCCAGATAGAGGTCACCAACAGGATCATCATGTGAGGACTGAAGAAAAGGCTAGATGAGAAGAAGGGAAACTGGGTTGATGAACTCAACAACTTCATCTGGGCATATAGAACCACGCCTAAGACTTCCACAGGAGAAATGCTTTTCAGGTTAATGCTTGGAATGGATGCAGTAATACCAGTAGAGATTGGAACATTAAGTTACTGAGTAACAGAGGATCTGGATCAAGAAGTTAACAATATCAATACTTAGATATGCCTGGATTTTCTTGAAGAGCGAAGGGAATAAGCTTCCATTATGGCAGAAGCTCAAAGATCAGAAAATCAAAGAATATCATAACAAGCATGTCCGGCCAAAACAGTTTAAGGTCAGAGACTTGGTACTTAAAAGAGCTTACATTTGCAAAGGTAGCTCTGGAACAGGCAAGCTCGGACCAAATTAGGAAGGACCTTATCAAGTCATTGAGAAAATAACTAAAGGGGTATACAAATTAAAGATGCACAAAGGAGAGAGTTTCCTCGATATTGGAACCCAGACAGTCTCAGAAAATACTATCAGTAAAGTAAATGAACTCAAAATAAAGCAATTTTAGAGAAATAAAAATTGAGTTCATTACTAATAATATTGCTTTACAAAAAAAAAAGAGAAGAAAAAGAAATACATCAAGAGTTTACAAATTAGCCTCAGTTTCAGGAGGCGCAACCCTAGCAGTGGGTAAAGGATCTTCATTTTCAGAGGCTTAAACCTCAAGCAAAGAAATGGCTCCAGATGTAGAAGGAGTAGCTTCAGTAGTGGCTTTCTCGCTGGCAGCTTTGGGGTCCTTATGTTGCTCAGAGTTGAACTTCTTTAACACCTCATCTTCAGCAACCAGTCTTGCCAGATCATTAGAGGTTATCTTCTTAAGCTCGAAGAAGTCTAAATTTGGATGTTGAACAAGCAGAATCCTCCGACACTCAGATTTAAAAGCTTTAAAGAATCCCTTTATCAGCTTCTGATATTTTTTATCACTTACTCGGGATTTTTTTCTTTAGCCAACTCCCTCTTTAGAGTCTTAAGCTCAGAGTCTTGCTGCTCAATCCTCGATGTAAGCTGAGCTTGAGAATGCTCAAGCCCATGGACCTTCTTCTGCCTTGCCTCAACCTCAGACTGAGCTTCTGCATGCTTAGTTTGGCAAAGATCAAGCACTTCCTTTGCCTTCTTTAGCTTCTCCTTATACTTAATGGCAATGGTACCCAACTTCTCTTCCTTTAAGCTGTATTCACTCTTCAAAAAGAAGTAATTTTCCTTTGCTAGCAGTAAACCCTAAGCCATCTGAAGAAAAAGATGTGTCAAAACTCAAAACATCCGTGAATACAAATAAGAAGCCAAGTTAGGGAGTTACATCAAGAGCATGGGTAATCAGAGCATTGTTCAGCTCCTCCTTATCCATCTTCATCCACCTATGGATGTCTGCTGGAAAGCGTAATGATTTAGCACATTGATCTCTGACTTGAGTGTTAAGGATGCTCGAAGGGCTCATCTTTGACAAAATCCACTTCCTCATGTTCGAGCATCTAGTTATTCTGGGGGGCTTAACAAATAGCCCGCTCCTATTTATCAGCTCCTCCTCGTCTACTTCCCTAGCTTGAGAGTGTTTCCTCAAAGCTTCAGGAACTTCCTTCTGACCAAGGTTCACCACCAAGCTTTCACCAGTGCTTACCTAAGGATCAGCTCAGAATTCCAGGACCACTTGTTCCTGATCTAGTTTAATTGTCTCCTATGCCTCCTACTCGTCATCTAAAAGTAGTCCATCCACAAAGGCAAAATTTTCAGCCATCTACAAGTAAAGGAAAATGAAAATGTCAGAAGATACTTTTAGAAGATTAGAACTTACCATCAGAATCTATATTCACATCTCCAGGATAAACTCTTCGAATATACCACCAAGAGAAAGTCTCAGCAAACGTATCTACGAGTAGGTTGTTCTTATGAAGCCTTTTCACCAAGTTAACATCTTCAGTAAAAAGTTTTGAGGGACGTTTCATCCAAAGGCAATCCTCTACCCAAAGGCACCGGACATCGATGAAGTATGTCGGATGCTCGACAATAAAAAATTTATGCATCCAGGACTTTGGTAAATCTGCAAGCTTCACAAAAATACTATGGTTGGGGACGACTAACAAAGAAAAGGTCAGTTCCCCGATTTTCTTAGCTAAGTTATACATATACTGGAACATCTCTAAATCTAGTGCCCTACCCTCTCTGTGTATAAGTTCTATATCCCGATTAGAATCTGGTATATCTAGCACCCTACCCTCTTTGTGTATAAGTTCTATATACCCAGTTAGAATCCGGTAACTGTTGGGATGAAGTTGGCCATGAGTAATGTTAAATCAATTCAGAAAGGATTTAACAAAGGGATATATGGGAAACCTTAAGCCCCCTTTCCATCTGGTCAGTATATATTACCATTTTTCCCATTTCTAAAATGGGTGCATGAGCCCTAAACTCTTTACTAACAGCATGCAATGCATATCCTTGGGGAATGCTAAATCTTTTCCTATACCATTCAAGTATACTCTCATCTACCCTAGATTCAAACAAGTCAGAGCTAACTCTTTCTCTAGGAGCCATGAAACTTAAGAGAAAGGAAGAATAAAGAAAAACAACAAAAAATAAAGGTCTTCACCTGGGAAAAGAAGGCAATTTCTTCAGAAGCAAAGGCAATAAGCGCTGAACAGACAATTGCTTGAGAGCAGAAAAGCAGAAACACAATTGTGAAAAATAAAGTAAAGGTGCAAATTTGAAAGATGAGATGGGTTTTTAAAGGAGACGAATGGTTTTAGAATACCATCTAATACCCCCTGCAAAAAGCAATGGCATCTCTACTATTCTAAAGGGTATTTCAGGAAGGAGAAAAGCTCATTATTCGAACAGTTATGATTACAGCAGCTGAAACGTCTCCTTTTCTAACACATGAACAGACGTGACAGTTTTGAAATTTGAAATAAGGCATATCAAAAGACGTGAAATTAAAAGCCAACGCTTTTGTCAGACTCAGGTCTTTTCATAACACAAAGCATCTAAGTCCAGTGACTAAAACTGGCACCCTCAGGTCGTTTCATAACACTGAGGTTTTGAGACTCAAGTCGTTTCATAACACCGAGCATTTAAGTCCAGTGACTGAAGCTGGCACCCTCAGGTCGTTTCATAACACCGAGCATCTAGGTCCAGTGACTAAAGTTGGCACCCTCAAGTCGTTTCATAACACTGAGTTTTTGAGACTCGAGTCGTTTCATAATGTTGGGTTTCGTGATACCAAACGTAGCAGAAAACAAAATTTTATCACATACCCGAACCAATGATCCATGTAATTCGGTTAATTGATTGTTTAGGGTTTCTAGCAGCGCCCCTTGTGCGGTCCTAGGGGCAACGCCCCTAGTGGGGTCCAAGGGGCAGCGCCCCTAGCGGCCGTCCTAATTTGGTCGAATTATGTAATCAAATTACACTTCGTCTAATTTGTTCAAAACAGATCAAAAACGATTTTTTTTTTAATTCTGTAAGCCGCCACTTAAAAACCCTAGTTTGCTAAAATCAAAATAAATCTATTCAAAACAAATCTGATTATAGCCGCCATTAAGACTTTGTTTTCTATAATCAAATTACAGCATACCAATCTGTTCAAAACAGATTCATTCTGTAGAATATGTTCAAAACAGATTCATTCTGCAGAATTTGTACCAGTTTACAAATCTGTTCAAAACAGATTACTCCTTTGACAAAAATCTGTATAATCATATTTCCATTTAACACTTAAATAGAAAACCAATCTACTATTTTAATTAATCGTATTAATCAAAACAGAATACATGACAGATTAGTGATTATCTTTGAAACAAGAATTGCTGTTTTATTAATAAAACATAATACATATACTGTTTTTCATAAAAACAGTATACATAAATCAGAAAATCAAAATTCTGAAAACAGTTTAATCAAATTAAACATTCGTTAATATTAATCAAATTAATATTTAATTCTGTTTTCAAACAGATTACAAAAAATTGTCACAAAAACGAAAACCTTTTGATTAAATTTTCGAAAACCCTTTTTCAAAAACGAATCAAAAACCAAACATATACCATATATATACGAAATCAAATTAATCGAATTACAAGTGGCTCTGATACCACTGTTGGGTTTCGTGATACCAAACGCAGCAGAAAACAAAAATTTTATCACGTACCCGAACCAATGATCCATGTAATTCGGTTAATTGATTGTTTAGGGTTTCCAAAATCTTACCAAGAACGCAAGTAGAGGCAAGATTGCTGGAAGGAAGAGAGGGGGTTCA
>CATIWK010219759.1:0-37663 GCA_949634005.1 Mallotus japonicus
TGGTTTTTGCAATTTTAACCAAACATTTCAATTTTGGCAAAATAAAACACTAATTTACAATCTTTGGCAATTTGAATCACCGATCACAATTCCGGTTAACTTCTGCCTGCCTGTCAGGCCATTGTTGGGTCTACCTTCCACTAGAGTTTGTTGTGTGTTGGTTAACCCAACAGTGGCCTGACAGACAGACAGAAGTTAACTAGAATTGTGATCGGTGATTCGAATTGCACTGAACAGGAGCTAGACAACCCTTTTCATAAAGCACGGAGTTCTCCACATAGGGGGCTTCAACTATTATTCAGAGTCATATATAAAGCCAGGCTATATAATTATTAGCTTCTAGCTATTCACTTGCTTGTTTCCTTTCTACTTCAAAAAGAATAAAACAATTGCTTCACCTGCTTCAAAACTGGCAAAATATCGCCTATTTGATGCTTATTTTCACCACTTTAGCTCGACAGCCAAGATCAATAAACCATTTTTTATTCTCACCTAACTTTGCTAAACCTATAAACGTGCCTTTGTGATGTAAGGACATGAGCTTAACAATTTTAAGTTTGAAAAACTCCTCTACATGAAATCCCTCACCTCTCTCTATCATCATCAAATCCGTTGACATTTTGCATGATCAAAGTGTTGATCTATCTCAAATCAACATTGATTTTAACTTTAACAATAAATTTTTATTACTAACATGTGTGTTTAAGAATGTATCTTAGTTAGGATCAAGGGCATGTTTAATGGTTGGAGTTATATGGAACTTAAAATGTAGTCGAAACATGAAGACAGAGATGCTCACGAGTGGCATCATGATCGTGATCATTCCAACAATCATAAAGGAATCAAATGAAGATAATGTTTAAGAGGATAATCATCCTCATAATCTTAATCACGATCATGTGGGAGCCCATCACGATTGTGATCATTCTTCACGGTCTTGAAGTTTTAAAAGTTTAAAGAGCAAATAATGACAGTTGTCCTTATGATCATGGTCACGATCGTAAGCATGTTTATGGCCTTCACTCTGTAGCTCCTAACGGCTAGTTTGTACAAGCAACTGCTATATTTTCATTTTCCATGATCGTGACATGCATCCTCATGATCATGATCATGAGCACGCCAAATCTTGTAAAAAGTGAAAAAACATTAAACAAAGATAGAGAAGTGTTGGGATGGATGTTCAGGTCTCCAACAACTAGTTTGTGCCCAAACGCAAAACTTCATTTAAAGAGTTAGAGGATTGGTGAAGCAAATTTATTATGAAAATTCATTGCGTGAAACTTAGTTTCTTTTACATTTCTTTTTATATATATCTTTTTTTTGTAAACAAACTCTTATTGAGTTTTAATTTACTCTTATTGTGAGAGTTGAGTGTGTGTTTAGTTAATAGAATTTTTTCATCTACTCTTTATTGGGGTTAAGAAGTGAGTAGTGAGGATCAATTAACATTAGGTTGGCATTATACCTTGTAAAAATACTTTATTTGTAAGGATTTATATGTTAACTTTGAAAACACTTGTGAAATGGTTTAAGTGTGAATCTTGAAAACACTTGGGAATAAGTTTAAGTGTGAGCCTAGAAAATATTCGGTGAAAGGTTTGGAGTGAATCTAGAAAACTCATTGTTGTAAGGTTAGTATTAAGCCATAAAATACCTTGCTGTAATCAATCTTGGGAATAAGATTGGTGTAGATAGTTGAAAAATTCTAACTTGAGGATAAGTTAGGTGGAGACGTAGGTTAAATAAGGAACCAAACTCCCTAAATTCTTTATGTCAATTCTCTTTTTTGTTTTTATTCTTACTCATATTTATTCTTCCCTAAATATATTTTATTTTCCTTTAATTATCAATTTTTCCTCTAAACCTCAATTAGCCCTATTCACCCCCTCTAAGGCTCCAATAATTGGCATTAGATTTTGGATACTAGGTACTTAGTTGCTAGAATTCAAGATCTTGGGGAGTGAAGTTCTTCTTTTCAAACCTATAGATCGTTCTTTGATGAGAGTGATTATCTCCATTGGAAGCATATTATGAAGCTCTATCTTGATAATGATCAAATAAGACTTTAGGATGCAATTCTTGAAGGGTGGAATCCTACTAAAGAGGAAGTAGATGATGTTGAAGTGCCTAAAGAAAGAAAAGTGTGGTCTTAAAAAAGAAATGGAAGAGAATTGCAAGGAAAAAAAAGGTCAATGATACTTATTACTTCTATGTCAAGAGAGGAATGAGGCAAAATTCAATATTGCATATCGGCCAAGGAGATATGGAGACCTTGAAGAATCACTATAAAGGCAATATCCAAGCGAGATCTAAGAAGATCCAACTCCATGTGTTTGAATATGAGATATTCAAAATGAAACCTCATGAGAGCATTGTCGATATGATAAATTAATTCAATGCTCTCTTGACCACCTTAAGGAAGTTGGGTAAACACTGTTCTAAAGGAGAAATCAATAAAAAGATTTTGAGGGTGCTACCTAAAAAAGATTGGGAATCAAGAGTTACCTCCAATGATGAAGTTCATGATTTTTCAAGTTTTCAACCGACATCCTTATTGGTAAGCTTCTTACTCATGAGCTTACCTTGAGGCAAAGGGAAGAGGAGAAAAAAGGAAAATAGGAGAAAAAGAAGAGTCTTGTATTAAAAGTATTACATGACTTAAGTACTGAAGATGACATAGAAGACTCAAATGAAGATAATGAGGAGATTGCATCATTCAATAAGTACTTAATGGAGTACTTAAAAAGGGAAAACTTAAGCAAACACCAGGAATCCAAGAAAGGTGGATTTAAGAAGGCCAACGAAGTCATATGCTTCAAGTGCAAGAGACCTAGTCACATTCAAGATGGATGTCCCAAGTTCAAGTACAAATATGAGGAAGCAAAAGAAAGAAAAAAGGCTTTCAAGTCTACTTGGGATGACTCATCTGAATTCGACATAGAGAAGCAACAAGAGGCATCAGACTTTTGCTTTATGGGCCTTGAAGGACAAACATGATGTACCTTTCTTGTCAAGTTCTTCTTATGATAATTCTTATGATGATTTGTGCTATAATGAGTTTGATGATGATGAGAGATCTATAGTTAAAAAATTAGTTTTGAAGTGTCATAAATTATTTTAAAGAAAAAATAGTCTTATAAACAAAAGTTTTCAAAATTGTATAAGAACTTTGAGGATTTGAAATTAGAAATTTTAAATGTTAGTTCCTTGAATGAAAAACTCACTCTTGATTTAAAAAGCTCAACTTCGTTGAAAGATGAGTTTAATAAAGTCAAGAAAGAAAATGAAATGTTCCCTAAAGAGATTTTAGAACTTAAAAGCTCTATTTCTAAATTTCATAAAGGAAAAGAAACACTTGAAAATCTTTTTATATTCTCAAAGGTTTTCATGGGTGAAATTTGGACTTGATTTTTCCAGTAGAGTCTCTACATCATCAACTCCACCTAAATTGGTCAAGGCTACTCATGCTTCACCCCTCATTCCTTGTAAGAGCTCTAAAGGTCAAGATTCTAAGACCAAGAGACTTATGAATCCAAGTGCCAAGGAAAAAAGCCTTTAAAGGCTAATATTTTTAAGGCCCAAAATTTCAAAGCTAAAGCCAAGAAACCTTAACCACATTATACACTCATGTATAACAATAAAAGGTACACACATATGCACATTAAAACTTAAAATTTTTGCATTATTGCTCTTGTAAATTGCATGCTCATCCTAGCCCGTTTGTGTCTAGAAAAGCCACCAACTATCATAACCATGCTAAATTTGTATATGTTGGTAAGCAAAGTAGATTCTCCAAAATTAAATATTTTTATTGCATTAAATTTGGACATACTAATAATGTACATTACTATAAAAAACTTAATTTCAACATTCTACCTATTGAGTATTTTGAGAGTCACAAACCTAGATTTAATAAAGTTTGGATTTCAAAAGGTTGTTTGATGATTTTTGCTATTTTGTGCTAATTGTTGATAAACTAATAAAATAAATTTATGTAGTTTGTCTATAGATATACAAATATTAAGATGTTGAAAGAGAATTTGACCCTCTGCATAATCAAAATCTTCTCAAAATTGCATAATTTGACATGTTATTTTTGCATTTGGTATCTCTTGTTTGGCATCCTTTTTTCACTTAGTATACCTCATTCTCTAAAAGTATTCTATGGACTACATATTGACAATTATGATTACTATTGCAAATTTTTGGGTAAATTATGATCAGCCCTTTGAAATTTGGCCAAACCCCATTAATCCGTCTTTATATTTTTCAAAGTCAACTAATAACCCTCTCGGGTTTGATTTTATTAACTATTTTTGCTTTCTCTAACTAAATACCCTATTAGGTTTGATATTTTTATTATAAACTTAAAGAGGTATTGAGTTAGCAAAAGGGAAAATAGTTAATAAAATCAAACATGAGGGGGTATTTACTTGACTTCAGAAAATGTAGGGATGAATTAATAAATTCGAACAAACCTTAAGGAGATGTTAGTAAATTACCCAAATTTTTTAATGTATGCTTGACATATACTTCACATTATTGATTTTTCATTTAATTTTTTATTGGGTATCAATTAATATCATTTTCTTCTCAATTGGTATCCTTATTGTTCATTTAGTTTTCATTCATTTTATTTCACTTGCTTTTGACTTAGTATCTTTCCCTTTTGATTTTCTTCCTTTTTGACTTTGACAAAGGGGAGAGAAATTTGACATCTTGAATGATAATTATAATGCTTAAATTATAAATAGAATGCCAAAATGGAGAGAAATTTAAAAATTCCTTAGTATATAATTGAAGGGAAATAATACAAAACAAATATCCACACATGTACATTATGATTTTTAATTATCATTCAAAAATTAATTGTCAAAGTCAAAAAGGGAGAGATTGTTAATCCTTTGCATGATCAAGGTATTGATCTATCTCAAATTAATCTTGGTTTTGACTTTAACAATCAATTTTTATTACCAACATGTGTGTTTACGAATGCATCTTAATTAGGACTAAGGGCATGCTTAATGGATGTAGTTATGGAGCTCAAAATGTGGCCAAAATATGAAGACAAGAATGCTCATGAGCGGCATCATGATCATGAGTATTCCCATGATCCTAAAGAAATCAAGTGAAGCTAATGGAGTTAACTGCATACAAGGTTACCAAACTTTATGCTAAATTTCATTTTGGTTCCATAACTTTAGTTTGTATCCTTTTAGTAACAAAACATTAATTTTAATTACACAGAGAAGTTATCCAAAATAATTTCAGCTAATTTAGATGACGTGGCATACTAGAGTTACCACATCACAACCTAACTCAATAAAAAATGGTCATGTCATATTGTCACGCCACCTTCTGCATAAGACTGTTAACCTTAATTTTATTTTACTTTTTTTTTACACTTAAACTTATAAATTATGATCTACGATCTCACGAAGAAAGTAACGTGATAGTGTGACATAATAATTTTTATTGAGTTAGACTATAATATGACAACTTCAGTGTGTCATATCCTCTAAATTAGTCAAAATTATTTTAGGTGACTTCTTCGTGTAACTAAAATCAATGTTTTATAACCAAAAAGATACAAATTAAAGTTATGAAACTAAAATAAAATTTAGTGCAAAGTTTGGTAAGTTCTGATACAATTAACCTGAAGCTAATGTTCAAGAGGACAATCATCCTCACGATCTCCATCACTATCATAGGGAAGCCCAATATGATTGTGATAATCATGATCCCGAAGTTCTAAAAGCTTGAAGAGAAAATGATGGCAGTAGTCCTCACGATCATGGTCACAATCATGAGTAAGCTCGTGGCCTTTACTTTGCAGCTCCCAATGGTTAGTTCGTACAAGCAACGACTATATTTTTGTTCTCCACGAGTGTGACATGCATCCTCACAATTGTGAGCATGCCCAATCTTGCAAAAAGTGAAAATAGCATTAAATGAAAATGGAGAAGTGTTGGGATGAATTTTCAGGTTTTTAACAACTAGTTTTGCACCCTGTATTATAAATACAAGCTTAAGACTTCATTTAAAGAGTTAGAGTGTTTGTGGAGCAAATTTATTATGAAAATTCATTAAGCTAAACTCAGTTTCTTTCACATTTATTTTTATATATTAATTTCTTATAAACAAACTCTTGTTGAGGTTGCATTTAACCTTCTTGTAAGAGTTGGGTGTATGTTAAGTTGATAGGATTCTTTCATCTACTCTTTCTTAGGGTTAAGAAATGGGTAGTGAAGATCAATCAACATTAAGTTGGTATTGTTCCATGTAAAATACCTTGTTTATAAGAGGTTGTGTGTTAGCCCTGAAAACACTTGTGAAAAGGTTTAAGTGGAAACCTTAAAAACACTTAGGAATAGGTTTACGTGTTAGACTATAAAACTCATTGCTGTAAGGTTGGTGTTGAGCCATAAAACACCTTGTTGTAATCAATCTTAGGAATAAGATTGTCTGGATGATTAAAAATCTTGACTTGAATAAGTTAGTGCGGTCATGGTGGTCATGGCACACGTGAGACAGGCGACATGAATACTGGTTTTTGGGTATTACTGATATGGGAGGGACAATCATGAAGAGCCTTATGAATTTGGAGTTTCCATGTAACTATAGTCGGGAAATAGGAAACAGATAAATGAAAACCCGTTTCCCTTGTCAAAGATTCTAGATTTAAGGAGTAACATCTACTTGACTGTTCCTTGATACACATGACTTCACCCTAGTTTCAATTTTAATGATGCATTTATCATTCATTCAATGGTTGGCAAGAAAGAGAAATAGGATCAATCAAACAAAACATGTAGGATAGTAAACAAATCATTCAAAACAAATAAGCAAGTTAAGCACGTAACCTATAAGGCATGCAATCATAATTCAAACAAAACAAAAAGCAGAAAAATAAAAGAAATGAAAAAACGGGGAAGGGATTAAGGTTACAACCCTTGAAATCTCCTATTCTATAAATAAATCCAAATAAAAAATAAATTGGGAAAGGGATTAAGGATTACAACGCTTTCACAATCTAATATATTAAATACATAAAAAATGGAAAAGAGAAAAAAAAACATGTTCTAATAATTCATGTAAAACAGAGATTAGTACATATAAGCACAAACAAGCATGCATTTCACTCAATCGAAGTTAGGCAATAGCAATTGAGCATACTCATATCTATCATCATCCATTCATAAAGAAATTTACAAGATAAAATAGAATAAAAATAGTCAAATAATAAAATGCATTGATGATTATGTGTAATGTAACACCTTAATGAATTTTAAATACTACTGAGTTGAGTAGTTAATCACAAAGTCATCGACATCCCGTTTGAATGTCACCATTAAATAACTTTTAAGATAAAATACATGAAAATGCTAACTTTATAATGAAAAACGTGAGTTTCACAGAATAATGCTAACTTTTCGATAAAGACAGAAAATTCACAATAAAATATGAATTTTGCAGCAAAAATACAAATTTTACTATAAAAATGCAATCTTTATGGTAAAAGTGTGAACTTCATAGTAAAAATGTACATTTTATAACAAAATAGAAACTTTATGATAAAAACGTGAGCTTTATAGAAAAATGTCAATTTTACGATAAAAACACAAACTTTTCTAGTAGAAAATATAAACTTTGTGATAAAAATGCAAGCTTTTATGCCAAAGATGCAAACTTTATACTAAAAAAAAACTTTATAATAAAAATATGGACTTTATGATAAAAATATGCCAAAGATGCAAACATCACAATAGAAATGCAAAGTTTAACCAAATGAATGCACAAACACTCCCATAATCATTTCACCAACTTCTTCCCATGCCCACAATCACTACTACCATAAGATATTCTCAAGATTAGGAGTAAAAGAGCATACAAACATAATATAGTAACAGAATGATGCAAATGATAATGATGAAAAGCTAAAAGAAAAATAAAATAGAAGTAGAGCAGAAGTTCATACAATATGCAGTTTTATTAAAATAATTATAGGATCCTCAGAGAAATTACCCTTGTAGCGTGCTTTGACAGAGTTGTAGTTGGGTTTGGTTTTTTAGATCTAGAATCATAGAGAGAGTACATTTTAATGAGTAGATAATGTTTGGGACGTGAGTTTCCCTGAGTCGTTCACCATTGTGTAGGGATTTGAGGCATGTATATGAGAGAAAACACATTGTAAAATTCGTCCAAATCAATGTCCAAAAAGAGTCCTTTTCAAAAAATGGTCATTTATAGAAAGATATGGCCCTGTCATGTGTATGAAGAAAAACATATAAAAGTGACATGTAAAAATCCACGACCATGGCTTTTTCCCACATACGTGGGTTTATTTCTCATAGGCATGGGTTCTCAACCCACGCTCATGGGAAAATCCTTAGTTCATGGTTTTTTGGGCCATTTGGCTGCATAAGGCCCTCCTATGCGCATTTTAGGTTGGTTTTCAAGGTTTTTGATCCTTTTAGGTTCAGTTTGTGGTATTCATGACAACTTTCAAGCGTTCAAATTCAGTTTGAGGCCTTCAAGCTTGAGTTGGACTTCAAAAACTTTAGTTTAATCTCCTAAGTCTCAATTAGACACTTTAAGGTCTCGATTCAAAATCTAAAGTTCGATATTAAGGTCAGGGCTATTGGTAGGTTTTTAAGGAGGCTGCTTTGGTATTTTAGACTTATAGTTTAAGGCTTGACATCTCTAAAAGAACATTTTGGACAACCTTTCAAAGTTATCCTCTACTTTTTATAGGCAGAAACTCTAATCATCAGATTGTTTTGAGGGAGTTCGATTGATGCATGTGAAGTAAGTTTTATTATGTAGCCCATGTGAGGTGTCAAACAAAGAGTGTTTTATAGTCCATGTAAGACGTCAAACAATAAGTGTTGTATAGCTTATGTGAGGCATTAAGTAGAGAGTGTTGTATAGCCTATGTGAGGCATTAAGTAGAGAGTGCTGTATAGCCTATGTGAGGCATTAAATAGAGAGTGGTGTATAGCCTATGTGAGGCATTAAGTAGAGAGTGCTGTATAGCCTATGTGAGGCATCAAGCATTGAGTGTTGTATAGACTATGTGAGGCATTAAGCAGAGAGTGCTACATAGCCTATGTGAGGCATCAATCAAAAAGTGTTGTGTAGCCTATATGAGGTGTCAAGAAGAAAGTGTTATGTAGCCCATATGAGGTGTCAAGTAGAAAGTGCAATATAGCCTATATAAGGCGTCAATCAGTGAGTACTGTATAGTCTTTATAAAGTGTCAAGCAGAAAGTGTTGCATAACCTATGTGAGGCGTCAAGCAGAAAATGCTATATAGCTTTTGTAAGGCATTAAGTAGTGAGTGATGTATAACCTATGTAAGATGTCAAGTAAAAAGTGTTTGGGTACTTGTGCTTGTGTAAGTGTCTATTGCCTTTCTGGCATCAGGTGATGTTTGTGATGTGATTTTAGAGTTTTTAAATCATGATGCATTTGGAGTGCTTCTTCTTTTGCATTCTTGCTGTTAGTCTATCCATACCATAAATTGGATGTATTAGCGAGTTTGCACGATCCTGATTGTGATAATCTTAGTTTAATGCTGATTTTGATAATTCGAAAACATAATCCACAACTCATGGTCAAGAGTGCTTATGTTACCGAGTGAAGAGCAAGCTATCCAAATGAGTTGGTGAAGATTTTACAAGATAAAACCTATAAGGGATAATGATGAGCGAAACAAATTTCAATTATTGAGAAGCTTTTCAAATAAAAGTGATAGCTGACCAAACACTTGTTGTTTTATTTTTACCAGAACTTTCCCTTTTTAGTATTCCCCCACTTTTTTGGTATTACGCAGTGTGGATACCATTAAAGGCTTCTTTTGAGAATACTTGTACTCATTTTTAGCATTGAGTAAATAAGGACTTCATTTTTTGCCTTTTTTAGTGTTTATTCTTATTAATTTTAATAGGTGTTTCCCTTTTAGATATTCCTCACCTTTCTTGTATTATTCGGCGTGAATTCCATTAAAGGAACAAGATCAACATGAAATTTTTAATTAGCTACAAAATCACTATGCAAATGTTTAAAAATTTTTAGGTAAATATGAAATAATAATTATTTAAAGCAACAAGATCAACATGGAATTTTTACACATTCAAAATAATATTGCTTTTTTAGAAATAAAATAAATACTAATTAATATTTACATATCATGATTAAATTAAAATAAAATAAAATTTTAAAACTCAGTATTTAGCAATGGCAATGAAAATTTGTTGCTAAATTTGAATTCCGTCACTATTTTAGTGAAGGAATTCAATTCTGTCACTATTTTAGCAATGGAATTGCAATTCCGTTGCTAAAATGGCATCAGATAAATTTTCGTTGCTAAAGTAGTAATGGAAATAGAATCCCCTCACAAAAAATTCCGTCGCTAAAATAGCGATGGAAATATAATTCGGTAGTGACAAAAATGTAATTCCGTTGCTAAAATAGTGACAAAAATGTGATTCTGTCACTAATTTAAATTTATTTATTTTTTAAAAATATTTGGTTCGCTAAATATAAAGTTTAATCACTAATTTGTGATGATTATATTCAGTCAATAAATTCCATTATTAAATTAATAGTTTCTTGTAGTATGGTGAAATACTAGGGAGTGCCTAAGAGCATAGTTAGCGATTGGGATGGATGATTTTTGGGAACTTTCTAAGCAAAGTTTTTTTTGACTTATAGGCCCATGTCTAGATATGTCAACTAGTTATCACCCGCAGACAGATGGACAAACGGAAAGATTTAATAGTCTCTTGGAAGAATACTTGAGACTTTTCATCAGCTCAAGTCAAAAGATATGGGCATCACTACTGGATGTAGCACAATTTTGTTTTGACTCACAAAAGAGCTATAGTACTAACAAATGCCCTTTTGAGATTGTAACAAGGTAACAGCCTTCACTGCCACACTATCTAGAGGATCCATACAAGGGGAGGAATCTGAAGGCTTATAAACTTTTCAAAGAGTAGAGACAAAATGAAGAAATAGCTAAAGCACACTTGGAGAGAGCATCCTAGCGAGTGAAATATTAGGCAGACTTGAATTGCAGGCCACAAGAGTTCCAAGTTGGAGACATGGTTGATAAGGCTACTCCTAGAACAAGTTCAATTGCACAATAAAGACCGGAGATTACTGAGGAGATCTGAAGGTCCTTTTCCTATTCTTGCAAGAGTAAAGTCAATTACTTACAAAGTAGAACTACTTGAGGGACTCAATATTCATCTTGTCTTTCATGTAAGCAATCTTTGGCCCTACCATACATATAAAGAATACATCAGTCGGAACCAAATAAAGAGATCTCCAATCTCTAAGAGAATCAACAATAAAGATAGAAGAAGAGATCCTAACAAAGAGAGTAGTAGCTTCCAACTGGTGCAAATACAAGGAGTACTTAGTCAAGTGAAAGGGACAAAGTGAGGAAGAGAACAACTGGAAGAAGGAAGAAGATCTTTAAACATTCAAGTACAAGATTGAGTAGTTCATCGAATCATAGTCGATGGGGGCGTCGACTGTTTAAGTGGGGAAAAATGTTAAGGGATAACACTTTGGGGTCTTACGGACATTTTAGACTTTTCATATTTTATTTTATTTCTTATAATTTTAGGGGTGTGATGAGGTGAAATATTTTGATGTCTACTCCTACCAATTTCTGTTGTTCTCCTTGTGCTCTTTAGGATTTGGTCAAACCCACTAATTTGTCATTGTATTTTTAAAAGTCAACTAATAACCTCTTCACTTTTGATTTTATTAACTATTTTCCTTTCTGCTAACTAAATACCCCTCAGGTATAATATTTTTATTGTAAATCTGAGGGGTATTTATTTAATAAAAGAAAAAATAGTTAATAAAATCAAATCTGAAGGGCATTTAGTTGACTTTTGAAAATGTATGGATGAATTAGTAAATTAAAACAAACTTAAAGAAGATGATTGTAATTTTTCCTAAAACCAAAGTATGATAACTAAAAAGAAAAATTAAATTTTAACACTCAAATTGCAATAAATATAAATTTTAGGGCCCACCATCGAATAAACTTTTATTAGTTGAATTCGAAGCGGTTCACGAGGGGTTGAGCTAGTTTAAAGCCCTGTTTACCTTGAATTTTAAAAAAGAAGACTGTATTACACTCTCTCAGTAAAATAAATACAATTTATGTTAAAGCATTAAACACTACCGCCGCCTCTCCTAGTAACCTGGTACCTAGCAAATATAAAAGAAGAAACAGAGGAAGAAAAAGAGAATAGAAGCTGCGAGAGAGAGAAAAAGAATAACAAACTTTGTATTTCTTAGCATATCAATACAAATTGAATGAGCTGCCATATATCAGTGTAGACCCAAGATTCACGGGGACAGCTAAGCAGAGAAATAAAATAAAGACTCCAGACTCTTCATTAACTGCACGACAAATTTAATGACCAAATGACATTGATAAATATTTGCCATATAACAACCTGTCCCCCGTAAAGAACCTTGTCCACAAGGTTCAAATTCGGAAATCTCTGCTCCATATCAAATAGAAATTTCCAGGTTGCATCTTCAGGTAATTTGTCAAACCATTGTATCAACACCTTGGTAGCAACCCTATTACCTTTTTTAACCATCTCCCTATCCAGGATAGCCACTGGAGTTGCTGGCGTATCAGGTGGCATTGGTAGATGAGTTGCAGCAGTTACATGGGAAAGGACTGACCTCTTAAGTTGTGAGACATGAAATACAGGATGTATGCTAGCATCTGAGGGTAGTTTCAACCTGTACGCCACTACTCCTATCTTGTCTTCGATCATATAAGGCCCAAAGTATAGTGGTGATAGTTTATGATTGACTCTGGCAACCACACTTTGCTATCTATATGGCTGCAATTTAACATATACCCAATCTCTAATGTGGAAGACTTTATCAGTCCTTTTAGAGTCAGTATGTTGCTTCATTCGGTGTTGGGCTCTTTTCAGGTGGTACTTCATCATTTGTAATGCAAATTCTCTATTTTGGAGGCATTGATCAACAGCTGCAATAGAAGAATCTCTAGGGACATAAGGAATATGCATTGGAGGAGGGACGCCATAAACTATCTCAAAGGGAGTGGCATGAGTAAAGGAGTGGTAATTTGTATTGTACCACCATTCAGTAAGCGGAAGCCATTTTAACCCACTGCTTGGGGTTTTCACCAGTCATACATCTAAGGTAGGTCTCCAAGTATCTATTAACCACCTCTGTTTGGCCATCTGTCTGAGGGTGGTAGGCGGTGGATTTCAGCAACTCTTCTCCTTGTAACCTGAACAACTCATTCCAAAAAGCACTTACAAAGATAGGATCTCTATCACTTACAATCGAAGAAGGCAACCCTTGGAGTTTGAACACCTGATCTAGGAAGAGTTGAGCTACTGTGACTGCTGTGTATGGATGACTCAAAGTAAGGAAGTGAGCATATTTGCTCAGCCTGTCAACAACAACCATGATTACTTCCTTGCCATGAGATTTTGGTAAGGCTTCAACAAAATCCATGCTTATGTCGGTCCAAATATTCTCAGGTATTGGTAATGGCTGCATAAAACCTGGAGTACTAGTATTTTCTTACTTACAAGTCTGACATTTTGCACAACTCCTAATGTAATTCCTAACATCCCTCTCCATGCCTTTCCAATAGAAGAGTAATTGCAGCCTTTTGAAGGTACCTTGCACACCTGATTGTCCTCCAACTGCTGAGTGATGCATTAATTGTAAGAGTTTGTTCCTGAGTTGCGTGTTATTACCCACCACTAACCTGCCCTTCCTTCGCAGCAATCCCCCATACCAAGAATAAGGAGTATTAATCAGTTTCCCTTCCTTCAAAGCTGTAATGATGGCCTGCACATTGATATCACTTACCCAACTTTGTTCAATCTCAGGGAGCAGGCTACAAACTGGGGTCGACACCGTGAGAGCTGTAAATTCAGAAGAGAAGAGAGTAATCTCGAAAGAGCATCTTTTGCAACATTCTCCCTCCTTCTCTTGTATGATATTTCAAAATCATACCAAAATAATTTAGCTATATATTTTTGTTGATGTGCTGTTGTAATCCTCTGCTCCAACAAGAATTTGAGACTTCTATGATCAGTTCTGATTAAGAATCGTTTATGTGCTATATAGTGATCCCACTTCTTCATAGTATACACTACAGCCAATAATTCCTTCTCATAGACAGACATTGCTCGGTGTCTTGGAGCCAAAGCCTTACTAATATATGCAATGGGATGAGCATCTTGCATTAGAACTGCCCCGATGTATATGTCACTAGCATCAATCTCAATAATGAATTGCTTTTCGAGTGATGGTAAGGCTAATACAGGTGCAGTTGTAAGAGCATCCTTTAGTCTATCAAAAGCTCGTTGAGCCTCTAGAGTCCATGTGAACCACTCATTCTTCAATAGATTAGTTAGTGGCTTACTTAGGACCCCATAGTTCCTAATGAACCTCCTGTAGTAATCAGCGAAACCTAGGAACCTTCTCAACTGCTTAAGAATAGTTGGAATTGGCCATTTTAAGACTTCCTCAATTTTTTTAGGATCGGTAGATACCCCTCTGCTATCAGTTATATGTCCTAAGTACTCCATTGGGAAGCTCCCAAATGTACACTTACTCATTTTTGCAAACAACTGATGTTTATGTAACTTCTCAAATACCACTCTCAAGTGTTGTAAGTATGACTCAACATCATTACTGTATATTAATATGTCATCGAAGAAGACAAGCACAAACCTACGCAAGTAAGGCTTAAATATCTCATTCATCAGGCTTTAGAAAGTTGACGGGGCATTTGTTAGCCCGAAGGGCATAACAACAAATTCATAGTGCCCTTAATGGGTTCGAAAAGCTGTCTTGTGTATGTCTGGAGGGAACATTCAAATCTGATAGTAGCCTGAAGTAAGGTCAATTTTTGAAAAAATGATTGCCCCATGAAGTTTATCCAGAAGCTCTTTTATAACTGGAATGGAAAACCTGTCTTTCACCGTTTTGCTATTTAATTCCCTGTAATCGATACACATGTGCTAACTGTTGTCTTTCTTCTAGACTAATACCACCGGTGATGAATATGGGCTCGCACTATGCTGAATAGTACCATTGTTCAACAATTCCTGTACCATTTTCTCTATAACATCTTTCTGGAGCTAGGAATGCTTATAAGGTCTCACGTTAACTGGTTTGGCTCCCTCAATCAAGGGTATCCTATGGTCATGGACGCGCTGAGGGGGAAATTTAGTAGGCTTATCAAATAAGAATTTAAACTCAGCAAGTAGTTTGGAAATCTCATGGTTGATTACCTCCGTATTTAGAGCCCTTCCCATCTCAGCTGGCTCAATGGTTGCCCGAACTTGAGCTATATAAGGAGTAGACCCATTTTGAATCAACCTTAACATGCTACTCTCAGAAATTAGCTTCACTGAAGTTGTAAAGATTCCTTGTAGTTGGTAAGGTTCATCATCAATCCTAAAGGACATATTCAACAGCTTGAAGTTCCATGTTATGTCACCCAAAGTTGCCAACCATTGTATACCCAACACCATCTCACAGCCCCCTAATGGCATCACTAAGAAATCATCTACAAATTGATACCCTTGAGCCTCCCAATGAAATTGTTCACACACATGATTGCAAACTATCTCCAGACCATTAGCCACTATGATGACAACTGGATTTATCAACTTCAAGGAACAACCTAACCCTTTAATCACTGCCATGTCCAAAAAGTTATGAGTGCTTCCGGAATCAATTAAAATATGTATAGCTTTCTTTTTGTATTTTCCCACAAGTCTCATAGTTTGATGAGCCTTTTCAGCCAAACCTCCCATAGCATAGAGAGAAATAGTGGGATTTGTGGTTAGGTCTTCACCACACCAAGAGGGTTCTTCACTATCATCCTCATCAGGAAATTCTTGCACCACGATCATATGTAACTGTTTCTTTTTGCATTGGTGACTTGGGGTAAACTTCTCATCACACCAGAAGCACAGATTTTTGGCCCTCTTGTCATTAATCTCAGCATCTGTAAGACGTATAATTTTTGGTTGGAAAGGTTTGAAATGTAAGTTGGGTTGCTTATTTTGATTGGATTGTGGAGCGGTGTTACTGAGTTTGGAAAAATTGGTGGTAGGGAACGTTTGTTTTGGTTTTGAATGAAGGATGAAGAGGCAGGGCTAGTTGATTTGTTATAGTAGTTTTTGTTGGTGCGAGTGGCTGAGAGATATGATTCTTGCCATCTTGCAAGTGCATAGGCTTGTTGTAATGTTTTTCGGCCAAACATCCTCAATGGAATCCGGATTTCATCTCGCAATCCACTGAGGAAGCAGCTCAAAGTATATTCCTCAGATAGTGTGACCTTGTGTGATAGCACATCAAAATCTTCCAAATATTCTTGCAAGGTCCCTGTCTGTGTCAACCCCTTGAGATCTGCCATGGGGTCTTCGTATATCTTCTCACCAAATTGCACCTTCAACGCTACCACATATTCTTCCCACGGTGGTTCTTCAATCTTACCTCTATTCTTGAGATAGGATTTGTGCCACTATAGAGCTCGTCCTTCTAAATGAATACCAACTAGTTTCACTCTAGCATTAGCAAGGGTGTAATCAATCTGGAAAAACCTATCACACCTTGATAACCACCCTTCTAAATATGTGCCATCAAACCGTGGAAACTCAACCTTCGTGAATCTAGTGGCTAGTTGATAGTTTGTGTTTTGTGCCCTTGGATTAGTTTGGGTCAGATCAACAAATGGAAGTGGGTTTCTGTTATCTAGGTTATGGGCAGTAGTTTGCGTAGCTGGTTGGTTATTATGGGTTCCTGGTAGTGTTTGGTTATTGGATCCAGATGGTGAAGGTCAGGTTTGCCCCTGACTCCCAGACTGAGGTCCGATTAGTAAGCTCTTCATCTCCGTGAGGATTAGGCTCTGTTGCTTGCTCATTAGCTCAGCAAATACTTGC
The DNA here is from genome assembly GCA_949634005.1 of Mallotus japonicus. Lineage (NCBI taxonomy): Eukaryota > Viridiplantae > Streptophyta > Magnoliopsida > Malpighiales > Euphorbiaceae > Mallotus > Mallotus japonicus. The sequence goes on from CATIWK010219759.1 coordinate 16,992, forward strand.
TCTTGCTGTTTGTTATTCTCAGATAGCATTCCCTTGACCATATTGCGAAGATTATCCTCAAGTTGTTTCATCTCTTGAGAACGGGTGTTTTCAGCGACAGACATGGTGATTTGGCTTGGGCGGGAGCACGATGAGAAGGCTGAAGAAGATCGACTGCTCTAATACCAAATGGTACCTAGCAAATATAAAAGAAGAAACATGGGAAGAAAAAGAGAAGAAACAGGGGAAGAAAAAGAGAATAGAAGCTGAGAGAGAGAGAGAAAGAATAACAAACTTTGTATTTCTTAGCACGTCAAATACAAATTGAATGAGCTGCCATATATCAGTGCAGACCTAAGATTCACGGGGACAGCTAAGCAGAGAAATAAAATAAAGACTCCAGACTCGTCACTAATTGCACGACAAAGCTAAGACCAAACGACACTGATAAATATTTGCCATATAACACAACCGCCAGCGCCGCCTCTCCTCTCCTTGCTGTTAAATCAGCGCTGCCTCTCCTCTTGAGCAACCACCGTTGTCTCTAGCAACCAACGTCGTGCCTCTTGCTGCTGAAATCGCGACAGGATATCTCGCTCATCTTCTTCTTAAACTTTCCTTTGAATCAATTCAACTGTTTAAATAAAAAAAAGACATCAATGGGCGATTCAAAACCCTTTCAAAAAGAGCCCATATATCCACCACCATCCTCATTATCTGGTAATTGGAGAGAACGTATATTCATTCCGACTATTCTTGCAGCTTAATTTTTAATTTTTTAAATTTTATTGCTTTGGTACCCAATACCCTGTTCTTGGTTTGGTTGTAAATTGATAAAGTTGGAGTCATATTGTGCAAGGATTGTTGGTGGAGGGGTTGGGTTGGTTTGATCTCCTTTATATGTAGAGGTTCTAGTTGTGATTCTTGTTGTTGCTTTGGTACCCAATAGCCTATGCTGTATCAATTATTATTCCCTTCATTTTCTTTTAATCTTGTTGCTGATTTTTGATTTTTTTGAATCTCTATTCTTAATCATGCTTTTCTAATCTTACTGTAATTGTTAATTGGTGGCAGTGGACAACGGTGGTTGTGGAGGTTGCAGCATTAGGCTTCCGAGTCAGATGTGGCTTCTGACTCCCAACTTCACATGCTTGCGGTAAAGAAGTGAGGCTATCTTCATAACAGAATTCAATTAAACAGTCAGACATCGTTTACAGCTCTCTCTTTATCATCCATCTCATATTCTATTTTAAAAATGCCAGTTTCAGTTCTCTTTTATTGTGTTAGTTGAATTGCATCATGGCCTCAAAGCTACTTAAAATTGGCAATCATGAGGCCAAAAACCACCTTGAACTCTCCTTAATGCAAGCCTTTGAAGAGCTTCAACCTAAATTAAAGCCCCCATTTCCCCTGCCTATTCCAACCCCACAAGAATATTTGCACCTCAACAATGCCATTCTTTATGGGGTTTTAACTGACACCCAGTTGGCAAAAACTTATGTTAAGTATCTACATGCTATTGTCTATGATGGGTATGCCTATTTCGTTGGTTTGATTGTTAAACTAGTTAATGATTTGTATGTTAAGCTTCTTGACTCTGTTAGGCATCAGTTGATTTGGGCTGCTAAGGAAATGTTTAATGTTTTAGGAGTTGGTTTTGATGGATTGTTTGTATCTTTATTAAGACAAATTATTGGTGGTGATTTTAGTGACGAGAATTTGTGGTTATGTTTTGAATTGGTTAGCATTTGCTCGAGTAAATTTAATTGTTTACTTGAAGAAGAGCCAATGGTTTTGGCTAGTGCACTCTACGTATATCTTAGGTTGTTAGCTGATCATTGTAGGTTATCAAACAATGTGAAATTAGAGTCATTGAAAATATTGGAGATTGAGTTTTGTGTCAAGATGTTGAGAGAGCAATTTCATTTATGTATGAAGATTGGGAGGGACCTTATTAGACTACTCCAAGATTTGGTTCATGTTCCTGCTTTTCGAGCTATTTGGAAGGATTTGGTGCTGAACCCAAGTGAGTTTAGGACATCAGAATTTTCAGATATTTCTCAACTATACTGCTGTAGGACTTCAAATCGTTATTTTTTGCTTCGGATCACTCCAGAAATGGAAACCCAATTAAGGTTTTTGCTTACGCATGTGAAGTTTGGGAGTCAGAAGCGGCATCAATCATGGTTTGCTAAGAAGTTTCTTTTCAGACCAGAGAGAGAGACTCTCATAGTCGATATTATTCGTTTTATTTGTTGTGCACACCACCCGCCCAATGAAATTATTCAGAGTGAAATTATACCTCGATGGGCTGTTATAGGCTGGCTGCTGAAAAATTGTAGAAAGAATTATGTTCAAGCGAATGTGAAGTTGGCCTTATTTTATGATTGGCTTTTCTTTGATGAAAGAATTGATAATATAATGAATATTGAACCAGGAATGCTATTAATAGTGTGCTCAATACCCAAATATATTGACATGACCCACTCTCTTCTTGAGTTTTTGTTGCTTCTCATGGAAAATTATGATGTGGATCGTCCATATGTTATTTTAAAGGGTCTGTCGTCAGCTTTCAACGTGCTGGTTCAAAAAGGAGTAGTTCACTCACTGGATGTTTTGACATCATGTGATGCACTTTCTCCTTTACTGAAAGATAAACTTGGGAGGCTATGGTCTAATTTGAAAGTGGGAGATACTAGCAGACCACAACTAGCCAATCTTCCTCGCTACTCTCCACCACATTTGAGTTTGCAAGATCAGTCTGGTCTTGAAACTCCAATACCATCTCCAGAACAATCTCCGGTGTGTAAAGTGGAAGTTAGATCTAAAACTGCAGCTATTGATACTTCTGTTACTCATTCAGATGCCTTGGTTAACTGTTCATCCATTAGCACCAATGATAGTCAAGTTGATAATATAGAAAGCTTGTTAAAAAGTCTGGCTGATGCCATAACCAAGTCAAGTACAACATGTCTTCAGATTCTGGAAGCAATTTTTTTATCAATTTTTAATCTGGATGACCAAGGACCAGTGCTTATTTCAGTATCTCCTGAATCTTTATGTTCAAGAATAGCAGGTCAATTTGAATCAAGTGGCTACAAATTATTTGTTCCCTTTGATAACAGTTCCAGAGATCCTTGTTTTGGCTATGATATTAGGTCTGCCACAGACTTAATTACTCGTACCTTCATATTTTCACAGCATGAGAAGATGCAAAGAATGCTTTTATTCTGGTCAAGGAACAGTTTTCCAGTTGGAGCATATATATTATCATATGCATCACGGCTAGCTTATGACGCATATGTAGCAGGTTACTCAGGAAATGCTGTGTCTGACAACTTGTCTAAATCATGCAAGCCAGAAATGCCATTATTGGCTTTCCATATTGCTGGTTATTCTTCTTTTCCTAATGCCAGAATAGAACATCATCATGAAGGCATTGTTTCTGTGTCTGAATTAGATAAGAAATTTGTTATGAAGTTGGTGGAAAATGCTTTTGCTGCTTACAAGAGTTTTCTTGAATATTCTGCAAATATCTTGCAAAATGAAGATGGTACACCTCTGTCAAAGCTCCTCTTGTTGGACATAGTTTCATGTTGTCAATGGGAAAAAGTAAAAGCAAAGTTCTTGTTCTCTAGTGTCTTCCGTCATTTGGCTGATCTGTGCATTGGTGAGGACAAGATTATCAGATTACTTATCAGTCAGCTGGATCATGCTGATCTTGTTGAATTACAGTTTGAGATTGGGTTGAAGAAATTTTCGATGTTTGGGGAAAGCAGTGAAACCATTTTCCTGTTAATGAAGAAAACACTTCATTGGGATCCTCTGGAGCAGCATAAATTCTGGGGCTTAATTAGATCCGAGCTTGTAGTTTCCAAGATTCAGGTGGAGAAAATTGTTTTACAATTTCTCTGCTGTGATGATTTTGATGCAAATATTAGTGCCATTGCAGTTGGAGGTCTTCTTACATTGTGCAGTTGTTGTGCACCCACTTCCGAGCTTGTTGGGGCAATCATGTTACTACCTGATTATGTGTTCCAGGACTTTGCTGCCACAGCGTTGGCTACATGGGTTGTGTCTAATCCTTCACTACTATTTGACAGCTTGGCTAAATTTTCGGAAGAGCTTGGCAAGAGGAATGGCCATGGCATTGGTCCAGCTGGGATTACAATTAATCATTCAGCAGTTCTGTGGTTATTAAATTATTTTACCGCACAGGGGATGAATACTTCAGATATATTGAGCAATTTTTCTTCAAATATCTCCAGTGGATAAGCTATGCATCATGGTGGAGTGAAGATGTGATAATGATCTGGTCATATTATATAGTAAGCACGTGATCTGAGATCTACTTGATATGGTATGTGATTTCATTTTGAATTTAGAATTAATTTTAAGATATCTCATGAATTTGAATTGATATTTGCAAATTCTGTATTCTTTCTAGTATATGATGACGAGAATTAATTTGGGGTATCATAATAGTGCAGTCAATTATTGATTGACCTTGTGGGCTTGATATTTAAGTTTTTGAAAATTTTACCTTTATGTGCCAGACTGCCAGTTAATAGGCTCAAATATTTTCATAACAACTTTCGTCGTTTGATTTTATGGGAAGTGGCTGCAGTTTTGAGTGACACACACAGGTTTATGACAGGCATTACTAATGATGCATACTGCAATATGTGACTTAAAACTATTGTTTTTTGAGGCAGGTGCTACTAAAATCAGTTCCAACTGATTAGCGTGTGCCTAATTGGCCTCATCACCTGATACTCCTCTGAAAATAATATCTTCCGCCGCACTTAAGTAGCTGTACATCATGGTTTCTTTTGGTCTTGCTGGGTGGTTTATAACTTGGGCACAAAATCTAAAATCACTGTTTGTTTTATTCACAGCGTGTTCAACCAGAAATTGTTTTTCTGGTACAAGGCGCACAACCTTATCTATTTTGTTCAATTACTTTCATTTCCTACTAGAATTTCTATGTTAGGAATTAATTGTTACTTTCAGGATGATAAATTTTGATATGGTTCTCAGAGAGAAAGGAACAACATTGTAGACTAGACCACTTGTCTATTATTATTTCTAGGTGATGATAAAAAATATAAATCTTACCTCTAGGCAGCACACTTTTATAATCAGTATGAAATTAATTTGTACATTGCAAGTCAACCTTGATTTTCCATTCTCACTTTACCACAGTTCTCTCTTTTATGGTACGGCAGGATATTATTTGCACGGTTTAGTAAATTGTTTATATGCTCATATGAATGAGTGAATTTTGCATTGCAATTAAAATTAGTGTCTGGAGCTAACCAGAGCTGACACAAAGCTGGCCGAAATGGTCAAATGATCAAAATTTACTTCATGAATCAGCATCCACAAGAATCACTCAGCACGAATTTTATTTGTGATTTTTTTAAAAAAATCAGTTCCTGCTACAACCTAGCATTCCTTATTCACTATTTCTGCCATTATCCAGCACTAGTTCAATGGAAGCTGTAGGAACACCAATTGTTTTGTCATGTACACAATAGCAGGTACTTGATTATTCTGAATACCTTTTTCTGCCGTCATTCACTTTCATTTCTGAAAATGTTGGTCTATCCATTGCCTTCCATTAATGTGTTTTTATTAATGTCCTATTCTTCGTACTATTCATTATCTGATATTATAGTGTATGACTATGAGTACTAATGGTTATTGCATCTCTTCGACATATAAAAGTTTATCATAATGTTGTGATCTGATGGTCTTTTCTCTGTTTAGCAGATCTTTTTCTCCCTGAAGGATATTTCCTTCTTTTTGTGGTTCGGTGCATGCTTCATTGCCTCAAGTCTACAAGAGTGTACTTGGTGGTCATTCTAAAGTGATGGCAATATATGCCTAACTCTGCCTTCTTGGTGCTATTAGCTTATCAAGCCAAGTTTCCGGTCATCATAATGGTGAGTAGAGCTTGGTGAAATTTTTTATTTTGGGTGGATGGTGTCCTTCATGGTGGAAAACGCGCAGCCATTGTAACCAAGAAAGAGAGGTTTTTTTCTTTTCGGAGGAATTGGGTGGTAGGTTTGAGGGGGTAGACTTTGATGTTTTGCTTTGCAAACTTGTCAGTGGCCTCAGTAATATAAAAATTAAGCTAGTAGCAGGACCAGTTTACCACCATGCCTCTGATTGAACATTTTCTGTTCATCTTCCCACACATGGGACATTGATGCTTTTAGAAATAAAATAAATCACTGGGTTTCGTAAAGATTTAATGAGCCAATAGAAGGTATGAATGCCTCACCACTCTTGTGGACCCTAGCACAAAATTATTCTCTGATGAGTTGTTTACATATAGCTCTCTCATTTGGTTTTCTGAAATGTACGACCAGAGCGTGGGCTGAGTTTGGCATACTGCTGCACAGTTGTAGTAGAAGCCACAATTCCGGAAATGCTGTTTACTTGGTGAGATGGAAATAATAGTCAACTTGGATTTGGTGATAAGGAAGCGTAATGCTATGCATCAGTGCCCTGTTCGAAGGCAACCGTTTTCTCGTTGCATCAGGGTGTTATCTGATATTTACATTGGTAGACCAATGTTTAGAGTTGATAAATCTTGTTATATACTTGTTTATAGTTTATGAACGAGTATAGCATGGTTGAGGATTAGGTCCTTGCATTGGTTATTATGTGCAGGGATTTTGTCTGTCTGACGGACCAATTTGCAGTAATAATGTATCACAAATATAATTTGCTGAAATCTGGGCGACTGCATAGGTTGCTTTTGGTGCATAGAAATAATAAAATACTGCATAGGTTGCTTTTGGTGCATAGAAATAATAAAATAGCTGCAGTGTAACCAAGACAGATAATATACCTACGAGAAATCCTGGGAACTCGAAGTTTTCTTCGCTCGCATTGACTTGTTCGCATATACCACATGCGTAAAGCCCCCCCAAGGAATGTTTATAGCGGCAGCCATATTGTCTTTTACTTTCAGCTGTTGATGCCAGTTTCAATGCAGCCCATTGTCATCAGATATGCAGACCCAACCCCTTCAAAATCAAAATGCTTTTGTATTCTTTCATCATTGTAGACTAACTGAGCAAGTGGAGTCTTCCCAAGTCCTCCCATGCCACATGTGGCATGAAAAGTACGATCTTTTTCTATATTGGACAGCACCATTCTGATCAACTCCTCAATCTCCTTGTTTCTTCCTATAATTTCTGACTTGTTAACAAGTGAACTGGTCTGTCGCCAATCCAAGACACCTTCTCTGTTGTCTCTGATTACTTCCTAGAATGGGAACTTTTGCTTTTCACCAGCAATAGCATCTGACTTTTCCCAAAAAATTGGCGAGAGCCTAGAAACAGGAAATTAAGGCAATGAAAAATGTCTTGAACTTTCACACAATTTTATTAATCTCTGCTCTTTATATAGCAGCAATTTTACAGCTTTTACCAAGTCTAAAGCTGAAATTTACAACTACCAATAAGTTGGATATTACTTGCTTTTGTACAACTAAACAAAAATCATATCTATAAACATGTTGATTACAACATGACTAACTAAACTAGACAAACAAACTAAATTCTTCAACTAACGATCTAAGCTTCATTAGCATCAACAACAATCTTCAATTTATGGGCCATCTTTACTCCAAAAACAATTGGGTTCTGAAGAGGAAAGAAGGATCTTACTCTACTTTTCAAATTTCTTGGCATTGAGCATGTATAACAAAATCATCAATAAGATCATCTGCGTCATAAGCTGCATCCTTGAGCTCTCTCAGTCAGTTCATGATAGCCTTAGTCTTCCCCTGCTTCTCCTGTGCATCATATAGCACAGTTTGGATAGCAGTGGAGGTGCTTTGAAGAGTATTGAGCTCAGTTCTGAACCCGCAAACAGTTGCAAACTCATCAAGAACTAAAATATTCTAGTTTGTCAAGATTGTACTTGCAAAAGCTGGAAGAAGTGCATCAGCTATAATGAATCACTGATCGGAAAAAAAGTATCTAGGGAAGAAAACTAGAGGAAGAAAAAGATGGAAAATGAGAGAAATGACGAGTGATAGAAAAGAAAGCTTTAAATTTATCCCATGTTACAATGCCATTTTTTTAGCAACTAGTATTTTATTAATATTAGTTGATAAAAACCTGCTCCTGCAAAGCTTCAGCAGAATTCGCTGGTAAAGTTGATGAGTAAACAGATAATAAGATATTTCAGAAATGGAGAAAATTTCTTTTTTGAAATGAAAGAAAAAAATCAGATGAAATATAGCCTTCAATTAAAAATCAGATGAGTAAACAGATAATAACATTCATCAAGCCACTGACAGGTTCAGTTTGCAAGATCTTCAGTATTCATTTTCCGGTATCAAATCAACTTTGATTTTTTTTTTTTAAATCAAATCTTCCTTGTTTTTCTGAAACTACGTGCAATGTGCCAACACGCTAATACTTTAAATGCATAAAGCGTACAAGAATCGAAAATAAGAAGAAAACTGAACTTCACCTGACATTCAACCTATGAAATTTTTAAATCAATTTTAGAACTTATAATTACCATTTATAGTATATACAAATCTTATGAAACTTTAAACATTAAGTCTGCAGTTCAATCATAATTCATAAACAATTGGACTGGTCCTTCGGGATCCCACATCGGAAGTTTGTGGTCGTGTGTGTGTGTTAATAAAGCAGTGCACGGGCCTCACCTAGTCAGCAACTGCCTAGGTGATGGTGCGTGTACAGTAAATCTTTGGCAAAAAAAATAAAAATAAACAAGATCTAAGTCTCCTCGCGGCATCTTAATTATAATATGAAGTTGTTAATACATAGTTTACATTTTATTCTAGCAACATGAACCATTGATATCATGAATACGAAACTATAAATTATGTGCTAACCAAGAACAATGGCATTATGGCCCAGCTGCAGACATTCTTCTTTATGCGTCAAATGCTGTCACAATGCACCAAAGCATAAACAACCCTGTGATCCTAAATGAACAAAAACCATTTCATCAGTCAATATCAATTGGGAACCATGGCAATTTGCAAAAGAAAAATAAAAATGAAAACCATCAATTCTATCATGAACTTTGGACCAATTATCAATTAAATTCTACTTTAAAAGTTATTTCAATTTGCTCCTTCAACTTTATGAATGTGTCAATTCTATCCAATTTTATTTGAAGGACCTAATTATATTTTTAAAAATTACTTTCAAATCCCTATAAAATAAATTTGATACTTATTAATTTTTTTTATCTTCTTTTTCCTATAAGAAAAAATAAAATGTAAGAAAATGTTTTTAAATTCTAATTTTGTCACTCTTGACATAAATTTAAGAATTAATTTCTAAATATTTTTCATAAATTTTTAATTTTTCACTGAACATTCTTAAATTTTAATTATTTTAAAATTTACTTCTCAACTCTCAACCACATTATTTAAAACTTTTCATAATAAAGGTTAAACCAAAAAAGTATTAGATAAAAAAAAATAGAATTTTGAGACACTAAAAATATTAGCCAAGAATATAAAAAAAATTATTTAGTTTTTCTAAAAATGTGAAAAAACTAAAAAAAAATTAGAACTTTATTTTTATTTATAATAATAGCTAAAAGTGCTTACTTCATTGATTTTTATTTTTATTAATATTAGTCTATATAATAAATTGATTCACAAGTTATCACTTTTTTTTATTATTTTTAACTGATACATAAAACTTAAAATTTTATGCAAAAATTTAAAAATTTATTTTTAAATTTATTTCAAAAATAGTAAAATTAAAACTTGAAAATATTTTTCAAATTGTATTTTCTTAAAAAACGAAGAAAATTTTGAATAATTGTCAAATTTATTTTATAAGGATCTAAAAGTAATTTTTAAAAATATAATTAGACCCTTCAAATAAAATTGGATATAATTGACACAATTTATAAAGTTGAAGGAGCAAATTAAAATGCTTTTTAAAGTAGGATTTAATTGATAATTGGCCCAAAGTTGAGGACAGAACATATCAAAATGGTATTAGAACTGAAATGTGCTTTAGCCATTATCAAGCACGAAAACGTTATAATCCAGAAATTATTTTCAAAAGCCTGAAATGTTACCTTAAAAGCGCATCAATTGCATGTTTTGGTAGCTTTCATCACTTGAACCACTTATATTACTTGTGTCTCCATCTTCCTTGTCAAGTAATACTACACTCTCCACATAGCTATAGAAATTAAATCCTCCAGATCTAGGAAGGGTCATGAGATTCTTAACCTGTTGGCTATTTAGCTTATGTGAAGCTAAGTTCCCATGGTAAAATCCAATTACTGCTTCTCCATTACTCCTAAACCTCATCAGCCTTGATCATCCATTTCGTTATTTGCCCATAGTTGCTAACTTCACCCATGATTCCACTCCACCATTTTCTTTCATCACCCATATATTAGACTGATAATCATAATGACCATGTTGATAAACAACTGTAATCTCCAATTCCCCCAAACAGATAAACTTGATGGATGAACTTCTGCTATGCTTTTCAGCAATAAAATCCCTTGAAAAATCTCATAATTCATATCAAACACCATGATTAAATTCCTAAGTTGGTACTTGTTTATTCTCTGAGTAACTATCCAATACAATTAACCATTCATAAAAGTTTTGGCAGTGAATTCATGAACATAGTGCTTAGGAAAAATCTGAGGATATCCTTCTAAGAATTGGAATTAAGCCAATGATATGGGCCCATGCGTAGATAAGAAGCCTTTAGAGTATGTGGAGCAGTTGGATAAGAGTTGCGCACGCTAGCCGACTTTAAAAGGCATAACTTTTGACTCGGGATGAGTTAGAGGCCCATAATATATCAAATCAAAACTCATCCAAAGATCTACACTCATGAGATAAATAAAAATGTATCTTTTAGCTATGAAATTATATTTGTATTAATTCAATAAAGCTATTTTTTTTGTGTTCTTAATTTGTTCTCTATTCCATTCATTTTTATGAATTATGTAGACGACTGGTGGCACGGTGTGTTGCTATATATTTGATGCTAGATCTGAAAAATTATTTAACAATGAGACACTTTGATATGGCCTGTGCGTAGATAAGCAAGCTTTGGAGTATTTGGAGCAATTGGATAGAAATTGCGTGCATAGGCCAACTTTGAAAGGCCATAACTTTTGACTCGGGATGAATTACAAGGCCTATCATTTATCAAATCGAAGCTCGTCCAGAGATCTAAATTTACGTAATAGATAAAAATGTATCGTTTAGCTATGAAATCATATTTGTGTTGATTCAATAAAGTTATTTTTTATGTTTTTAATTTCTTTTGTATTTCATTTATTTTAATGAAATATGTAGACGATTGGTGGGCAATATTTCGCTATAAGTTTAATGTTGGATCTAAAAAATTATTTTATAATAGGACACTTTGATATGGGCTCATGCGTAGATAAATAGGCTTTGGAGTATTTGGAGCAGTTGGATAGGAATTGCATGCGTAGGCCGACTTTGAAAGGCCATAACTTTTGACTCAGGATGAGTTACAGAGCCCATAAAATATCTAATTGAAGCTTGTCTAGAGATCTACATTGACAAGATAAAAAAATGTATCTTTTTGCTATGAAATCATATTTTTATTGATTCAATAAAGTTATTTTTTTGTGTTATTAATTTCTTCTATATTCCATTCACTTTTATGAATTATGTAGACCATTGGTTGGACAATATGTCGCTATAAATTTGATGCTAGATCTAAAATATTATTTTACAATGGGACACTTTGATGTGTGCTCATGCATAGATTAGCATGCTTTGGAGTATTTGAAGCAGTTGGATAAAAGTGCGCATGCCTACTTTGAAAGGCCATAACTTTTGGCTCGAAATGAGTTACGAGGCCTATAATATATCAAATTGATATTTGTCTAGAGATCTCCATTTATGAGATAAATAATAATATGTCTTTTAGCTATGGAATCATATTTGTGTTGATTTAATAAAGTTATTTTTTCTGTTCTTAATTTCTTTATTATTCCATTCATTTTTATGAATTATGTAGATGATTAGTGGGGCAATATGTCACTATAAATTTGATGGTAGATCTAAAAAATTATTTTACAATGAGATAATTTGATGTACGCTCGTGCATAAATGAGTAGGCTTTGGAGCATTTGGAAGGAGTTATACGCGTAGGTCAACTTTGAAAGGCCATAACATTTGACTCGGGATGAGTTACGGGGCTTATGATATATCAAATCGAAGTTTGTCCAGAGATTTATATTTTTACGAGATAAATAAAAATGTACCTTTTAGCTTTGGAATCATATTTATGTTGCTTTTATAAATTTATTTTTTATATTCTTAATTTCTTCTATATTCCATTCATTTTTATGAATTATGTTGACGATTGGTAGGGCAATAAGTCGCTAGCAATTTATTATTAGATCTAACAAATTATTTTACAATGGGACACTTTGATGCAGGCCCGTGCATAAATGAGAAGAGTTTGGAGTATTTGGAGCAGTTGGTTAGGAATTCTACGCACAGACCGATTTTGAAAGGCCATAACTTTTAACTTAGGATAGTTACAGGACCCTAAATATATCAAATCAAAGTTTGTCTAGGGATCTACATTCATGAGATGAATAAAAATTTATCTTTTAGCTCTGAAATTGCATTTATGTTGATTCAATAAAGTTATATTTTTATGTACTTAATTTCGTCTCTATTTCATTCATTTTTATGAATTATGTAAACGATTGGTGGGGCAATATGTCACTATAAATTTAATGCTAGATATGTTAAATTATTTTACAATGGGATACTTTGATGCAGGCATATGTTTTTATGAGCATGCTTTGTAGTATTTTGAGTTGTTGGATAGGAGTTGTGCGCAAGTCGATTTTGAAAGGCCATAATTTTAACTTGGGATGCGCTATGGGGCCATAATATATTAAATTGATGCTCGTCCAGATATATGCAGGCCCATGCGTAGATGAGCAAACTTTGAAGTATTCGGAGTAGTTGGATAGGATTTATGCACACAAGCCTACTTTCAAAGGCTAAAACTTTTGGTTCAAGAAGAGTTATGAGACCACAATATATCACATCGAAACTCGTCCAGAGATCTATATTCTTGAGATAAAAAAAAATATATCTTCTAGCTGAGAAATCATATTTGTGTTTGATTCAATAAAGTTATTTTTTGTTATTCTTAATTTCTTCTCTATTCCGTTCATTTTTTTAAATTATGTGGACGATTGTTTGGACAATATGTCGCTATAAATATGATGCATGTCGCTACAAATATGATGCTAGATAAAAAAATTTATTTTATGATGTGAAACTTTGATACGGGCTCATGTGTTAAGATGAGCAGATTTTGGAGAACTTGGATCAGTTGGATAATAGTTGCACGTAGAGGCCTACTTTGAAAGGCCATAACTTTTTGCTCGGGATGATTTACAGGACTCATATTATATCAAATTGAATCTCGTTCAGAGATCTACATTCGCGAGATAAAAACAAATATATCTTCTAGCTGTGAAATTGTTTTTGTGTTGATTCAATAAAGTTATTTTTTTGTATTCTTACCTTTTTCTCTATTCCATTCATTTTGATGAATTATTTAGATGATTGATAAAGAAATATGTTGAAATAAATTTGATGATAAATCTAAAAAATTATTTTACAATGGGATAATTTAATGTAGGCCCCTGCGTAAATGAGTAGGTTTTGGAAAATTTGGAGCAGTTGGATAGGAGTTGTGTGCGCAAGCCAGCTTTTAAAGGTCATAACTTTTAACTCGGAATGAGTTACGGGCCCATAATATATCAAATCGACGTTAGTCCAGACATCTACATTCACAAGATAAAGAAAAATGTATCTTTTAGCTATAAAATCGTATTTGTTCTGATTCAATAAAGTTATTTTTTTGTGTTCTTAATTTTTTTCTCTATTTGTGATAAAAAAAAAATCTCTATTCCATTCATTTTTAAGGCAATATGTTCCCATACATTTGATGTTAGATCTAAAAAATTATTTTACAATGGGATACTTTAATGTGGGCTTGTGCATAAAAAAGCAGGCTTTGGAGTATTTGCTACAGTTGGATAGGAGTTGCGCACACATGCTTACTTTAAAAGGCTATAACGTTTGATTCGGGATGAGTTACGAGGCTTATAATATATCAAATTGAAGCTCGTCTAGAGATTTACATTCACAAGATAAATAAAAATGTATCTTTTAGCTATGAAATCATATTTGTGTTGATTAAATAAAGTTTTTTTTTTTGCATTATTAATTTTTTCTCTATTCCATTCATTTTTATGAATTATATAGACGATTGGTAGGGTAATATGTCCCTATTAATTTAATGATAGATATGAAAAATTATTTTAGGATAGGACACATTTATGTGGACCCATGCGTAGATGAGTAGGTTTTGGAGTATTTGGAGTAGTTGGACAAGAGTTGCTCGCACATGACGACTTTAAAAAGCCATAATTTTTGACTCGGGATGAGTTACGAGGCCCATAATACATCTAATCGAGGCTTTTCTAGTTCTCTATAATTAAGAAATAAATAAAAATGTACTTATTTGCTATAAAATCATATTTGTGTTGATTTAATAGAGTTATTTGTTTTATGTTCTTAATTACTTCTCTATTCAATTCATTGTTATAAATCATGTAGACGATTGGTGGGGCAATATGTCACTCTAAATCTGATGCTAAATCTAAAAACTTATTTTACAATAAGACACTTTGATGTAGACCTATGCATAGATGAGCAGGCTGTCAAGCATCATTGTTAGCTTATGAAGGCCAAGTCAGCAGATGATGGGGCAATGAATGATGATGTAATTGATGGAGGGAAGGAATAGAGCTGCTGCTAGATATTTTGGAAACATTCAAGAAGAATTGTTTGTTATTTTGGCAGCTGGCCGTTATGGTTGCTACTTTTGTCCTTTTGTTAATTTGTTATTTTAATTTGTCTTTTTGTTGATTATTAACTGTCAAGGATCAGATCATTCTAGAAAGATTCTAGAAAATGGTTGATTCATAAATAAAAAGAAGTGTAGAGAATTGTATTCATCAGATTGTCCATTATCAGTACAACCTTCTCTTTTTCTATTATGTTCTTCTTTTCTTCATTTTTTTCTTCTTCTTTCTCAATTTTCTCCCTTATTTCTTCATTTAATCATTTAAAGGCTACAACTATTCTTAATAAACTTCTACTACTACTAGATTGAAAGGTGCTTAAGCCCTTAATGAGTTTGGTACCTAACAATTTGGTATTAGAGCATTCTGATCCAGATCCTACTATTACTGAACTTATAATGGCCAAAAAGAAACCAACAATAGCAAAAGCTACTAAAGCTACAAAGGCAACCAAGGCCAAGGCAGTAGTCACAAATGCTGACCAGCTACAAGATTTGGAAGAACATGTCCAGATAATAGATCAAAGGGGCCAATAATTCATGAAGGAGATGTATAATCAATTGGAGTTGCACAGACAATAGCTTTGAGAATAATCTGATGCTTAGCAATCCATCCAGACTTCTCAGAAGGCCCTGTAACAACAAATGGAATGGGCATGATGAAGAACTTGACTCACCAACATGCCAGCTCTATCCTAGTACCTTCAACAGTTCATATACCAGTGCTTGTAGTACCCACCATTGCAAGACAAGTTTAATTAGAGAGTAAGAGGACTAGATCTAAAGGTAAAGGATTACTTCCTACTCATAAATTGAATCATGTGATAGGTGAATCTAACAACTCAATTCCTATTTTTAATACTATTGCTGGAAGTAATAGAATTCCTTGGTTGCTAAAGCTCGAGTTAACTCATTTCATGGGTACTCAGCCAAGATCCTGGATTAGGAAGTGTCAGAAATACTTCCAACTTTATGGCATTCTTGAAGATCAAAAGATTTATCTAGCTTCCTTATATTTGGGAGAGAAAGATGATGTGTGGTACCATGGCTGGCAAGGCCAAAATGGTGACAAGACTTGGGAAGAATTTGTAGAAGCTTTTTGCAAAAGATTTGGCGAGTTGAGCATCATTGACATAGTTAAGGAGTTTAACAAGATTAAACAAAAGGGTAGCATTATAGAATACCAAGAGAAGGTTGAAGAATTAAAATCACTAATGTTGAAACATCACCCATGGCTTGATGAAAACTACTTTATTTCTAGCTTCATCAGTGGATTAAGTAAAGAATTACAGTCAATGGTGAAGATTTTTAGACGTGCAACCCTTAACTAAGCCTGTGAACAAGCCAAGCTTCAGGAGCAATCTATCCAAGCTATATTTAAGAAGCAGAACCAAACACTAAAACCTTTCTTCCAAAACCTCAACCCACCTAGAACGACCAACAGATTAAGTCCAAAATTGACACTAAAACCATTCCCACTACCAATAATAACCAATTTAATCCAAACAATAATCAACTAGCCCCCATATCTACCCAAACACAAACTAATACTGAAATATCAAACACAAACCTTAAGAGAAACCTAGGCCAATGCTATAGATGTGGTGACAAGTACTTTAAGGGCCACTATTGCAAACCTAAATAGTTGAATGTGTTGACAGCGATGGAGGAAAATGATGAAGATAATTTAGGAGAAGAGATGAAAGCAGAGAAGGAAGGAATGGAGATATCCTTGTATTCTATTGAGGGTAAGGAAACTGTAAATTCACTTAAAATTAGGGGTGAAGTGAAGGAAAAACCCATTGTGATACTTATTGATAGTGGCAGCACTCACAATTTTATTAATTCTAAAATATTGCAAGAAGTAGGAGTTCTAACAGTAAAAGAAAAGTCATTGTAGGTCATTGTAGCAAATAGACAGAATATGGTTAGTAAAACCAAATGTGAAGGGTTCACCTGGTCTATGCAAGGGACTGAATTCACTTATGATTTCAAGGTATTGAAATTGGGTGGACATAATATGGTCTTAGGGGTTGATTGGATGAAGGCATATAGTCCTATGGTTTTTTATTTCTACAGATGAAATTGTAATTTAACAAGGAAGGGAAACAAGTGCAGCTAGTGAGAATAAGGGAAAGTGCCTCCTTGCAATCTATGACTTGGAAGAAATTACAACATTACCTTAAGAAAACTGATGAACAAGATCAAGTGCAATTATTCTCCACAATTTATAGCCATGTTCTTGACCCTACCATACACCCTAATCTCATCCGTAAACAAACACCAGAGCCACTACCCCCTGCCATAGCCACCTTAATCATAAAATACACATAAATTTTCCAAGACCCTCATACACTTCCACCAACCAGAACCCATGACCACAGTATACCATAAAAAGAAAACACTTAACCCTTTAGCATTAGACCCTAAAAATACCCCTACTATCAGAAACATGAGATTGAGAGGCAAATTAATGAAATGTTGAGCAATTCCATTATCCAACCCAACTACAGCCCATTTGCATCACTAGTCTTGTTAGTTAAAAAGAAGAATGGCACATAGAGGTTTTTTGTGGATTACTTCATACCAATCATTGATGACTTACTTGATTAATTGAAAGCAGTAGTTTACTTCACTAAGCTGGACTTGAAGGCAAGATATCACCAAATTCAAATGAAGTCGGGAGATATATACAAGACTGCATTTAGGAATCAGTCAGGGCACTATGACTTTCTAGTAATGCCATTTGGGCTTACTAATTCCCCGAATATCTTTTATTCATTGATGAACTCCATTTTTGAGCCTCACTTATGAAAGTTTATACTTGTATTTTTTGATGACATACTGATTTACAGTTTAGACTTGGAAACTCATGTTGAACACCTATAAATAACATTTCAAATTCTGTAGCAACACTAGCTTTATGTAAAGCTTTCAAAGTGTTCTTTTGCTCAATGGGAGATTGATTATTTGGCGCATATTATCAGTACAGATGGTGTAAGTATTGATAAGTCAAAAGTTGAAGCTATGATGAATTGGCCTATGCTAACTGATTTGAAAGCCTTGAGGGGATTCCTATACCTTACAGGATACTACAGAAAGTTAATTAAGGGGTATAGAGTCATTACTATACCCTTAACTGAGCTTCTTAAGAAAGACTCATTCAAGTGGGGGCAAGCTGCAGAAGAAGCCTCCAATACTTTTAAAGATAAAATGTGTAATGCCCTAGTGTTAACGTTGCCTGAATTTTCAAAATCCTTTGTGCTTGAGTAGGTGCTAGTAGTAAAGGTATTAGTGTTGTGTTAATGCAAAATCATATACCAATAGCTTTTATTAGCAAAGCCTTGAGTGTTAGAAATCAAGATGCCTCAATTTATGAGAAGGAATTAATGGCTATTCTCTTTGCAATTTCCAAGTGGGGGCATTACTTGGAAAATAATCACTTCATCATCAAGACTGATCATGAGAGTATAAAATATTTGCTGCAATAGAAAATTCAAACTCACACACAAGTAAAAGGTATGTTAAAGCTACTTGAGTTAGATTACAACATTGTTGGCCTTAGCAATGATCAATCTTGATTTTGATCTAAACAAACTTAATTTTGAGCATTTAATATGTTTGTTTAAGTGTGTATAAGATATGACTCAATTGGAAATAAAAATGGTGAAGAAAACTTTAGGCTGTTTCGACCTCTGAGATTCAAGAAGGATTTTGACATCCTTAGAGCTTTATAATGAGAAAGTGATCTTCTTGACATTTGAAGTAGACATCATAAGCTTTCTGAATTGATCTTACTTGTCAAAATTTGAGTTCATTTGTGTTTGAAAATCCTTAGTTGAAGTTAGCATATGCAGCTTTCATCTTAAGTTGAGCAACTCTTAGTATTTCAGAAATATATTGAGCTAAAGATGTCAAATTGAGGTGATTAAAAATGATATGGAAAGATAAGACAAATATCTATAACTTTCATAAAGGAAGCTAAGGCTATTTCTGAGCCGCTCATGGTCTGCCATCATGATCGTGACCAAGCTCGTGACGAACAGACCTGACAGCATTCAAGAGAGTGCAAAATTTTGAGCCACGCATGATCTAGCATCACGATCATGACCAAGCTCATGACGGGCAGTCCAGACGGCTCAAAATAGGCAAATTTCAAACACAACGGCTATATTTTTTATGCTCACGATCGTGACCACCCTCCTCTCATTTTAATTGTAAAAAGTCCAAGATTATTCAAAAATCAATTATGGACGTTGGAGATATGTTTGATGCATCCAACAACTATATTTTTGAATGTTTATCTATATAAACACCTCTTAGAGCTGCATTTAAGGTTTAAGAAACTTGTTTACTCATTCTTTCATCTTAAACATTCAATTAAGCTCTCAAAATTCTCATTATTTCATTCTTATTTTTGATAAACTCTTGAGAGAGTTTGGTGAGTGTTAGAATAGACATTCTTGTTCTTCTATTTTCTGGGTTTAGAAAACAGGAAGTGAGATTCTATTTTAGTCGAATTGGTTTAAGTGTTTAGCCATTAAAACACTTGGGTTTCGATTTTAAAGTGAGCCTTGAAAACTCTTGATTGTAAGGTTGTAAGAGTGAGCCTTAAACTCTTGTGTGTACTCAATCTTGTGAATAAGACTGTAGTGATTGAAAATCCTAACTTAGGAATAAGTTAGGTGGAGACGTAGGATTGTTGAGAATCCGAACTCCTTAAATCTTTGTGTTCATCATTCTTCCTTCTCAACATTCTTTTTAATTCTTTTTTAAATAGATTTACTTTCGTTATTCACTCTTTTTCCCTATTCACCCCCCCCCCCTCTAGGGCTCTTTCACCCGCGATCATTGATTTTTTGTAGCTGAAGCTATTATAGCGATCGTTACAATACCGGGTGAACAGTACAACACGAACAATATGCGATCGCGCAGTACTAGATGAACAGTAACTCGTGAATAATAATTTTGATAGAGATCCATGGGTCATTTAAGAAGACTATAAAAGAGGAACCAAAAACCTAATTTAGGGTGTGGAGATCGTAATCTAAAATAAAGAAAAGTCATTCCAAGATCTAACTCACCAAGAGAGGGAAGAGAGATTAGAATAGATCAATCAAGAGGAGAAGAAGAAGAGGAAGAAGGAGAAAAGGCAAGAAGCTAGAAGAAGAGCCTCCATTGAAGACCCAAAGCTTCTTGATAATAATTTCTCTTCCTTTCTCTTTATTGAACATTATTTTGTTAATCTCTTGGTTGTATTTTAAATATTGAATAATGAATTTAAGAGCCATGATTGGCTAAGTTCTTGAATGTTGTTGGGATTTTGAGACCCATTTGAATTAAGTTCTTTCAATATATTAGTTCTTGTTTATAAATTACATATTGTGTATATTGAGCATGTTGAGTGATGTATTATGGCTAAATGCATCCTTTGTTTGAATCTATGCATTGAGAAATGGTAGATTCAATAGACCCACATATACTTGTTAGATCTTTCAATGACTTGAGAGAGCTTGTGTAGATCTAATCCTCTATAAGTTTGCTTGTTTCCTTTCAAGTTAGATTTAATCTTATTATATGATGATGATGAGAATTAAGTCATATAGTGAGATTTGATTAATGCTTGTTTATGAGATTAACCTTGCTCGAGAGAGATTGTTAATTAGTTTATGAAAGCTTGAGGTGTGCATTAGAACTTGAACTAATCTATTATTTGGCTTAATGATAATGTGGTATGCCATTTTCCCAACAACATGCCTT